>JAPQWV010001517.1:0-84261 GCA_027422505.1 Craterostigma plantagineum | reverse complement strand
AGCAAAATCTAGCGAAAAACTATTTCGACGAAGACCAATTTTGACCTTTTGCACTCGCAAAACTTACCGTCGAAATTTTTTTCGCTCAAAACTTATACAATTTGACCAAGCAAAAATTACTTACGATCGAAAACTTTTCAGTCAACGAATTTATTTTGGCTAAGCAAGGAACTTACTTTAAGTACTGTTTCTTGCGATCGAAATCAATTCACGATTAAAGGATTTTTCTCGATCGAAAGTTTTTAAACAAATTTTTCTCGCTCGTAAGCCGACACACTTTCTCGCACGAGAACAGTGACGTACATCTTAATTCCGACTGAATTATTTTCGATCGAAAATCTAAAAGATAGATTCGAAAATGCTCGATTGCTTTAATATCAAACGCTACTAACTAATTTGCTACTTGTAAAGCACATAACATCACTCAAATCCATCAAAACAACGAACGAAGATCCTTCGTCAACAACAAAAGAAGAGATGGATGCTTACTCGCTAGGAAATGACAACCGTCCACCAATCTTGCAACGCGGGGAATACACAGTATGGCGAAGCCGTTTCCTAAACTTCATTGCTCTAAAAGATCAAGCCGAATATCTGCTAAAATTACTCGAAGAAGGGCCCACACAGTTCTGGGTTAACGTAGCCAGTGATGACACGGTTACTCCTCAAATTCCCGCTACTAGGCGACTAAAGGAACCTAGGGAACACCATCGAGGAAAGGGCCCGCGCAAAGGCAGATCTAATGGCTATGAACACACTTATGCAGGGTACTCCCAACGACATCTATAGACAGATAGACAGCCTCTCAACGGCTAAGGGATGTGGGATGAACTGCATAGGATGATGCAAAGGACTGAAGTAGGCATCAAGGCCAAAAAGGCGAATATTCTCACTGCTTATGACTCCTTCAAAGCAAAGCCGGAGAAGAGTCTCTACGATGCATACCAAAGATACCTCACTCTTCTGAATGAGATAAGGAAGATAGAAATGTCGAAGACAAACATGGAAACAAATATCAGATTTCTATCCTCTCTGCCCTTGGACTGGAAAAAGATATCCACTCAACTTAGACAAAACAAAGATCTGGAGGAGTTGGATATCCATGCAGTATTTGATAATCTCGCCCAACACGAGGAAGATGTTTTCGAGACTCAGAGAGAGCAGAAGGGCAAGCAGGTTGACAACACCGTTGCTCTAGTCTCAGAGAAGCGTGGAACAAAACCTCGTAAAGAGAAGATCGTGAAGCCTCCCTCATCATCCGTGTCAGAAGAAGATTCAGAATCAGATGCCGAGCCAAATATGAAAGCACTGGGGAAGCAGTTGGCTTTAATCAGAAAGATGATGAGCAAGAAATACTTCAAGAAAAAGTCCTCATCCTTGGCCAACCGACTTCGGACCTCAAGCTCTAAGAACAAGGAACATGCACCAGAGAGCTCCGAAGTCAAGAACACCGAAGAGCCCAACAAATGCTTTAACTGTGGCAACCTGGTCATTTTGCCAGAGAATGCACTCTTCCCAAGAAGAGAGATGCAAATTACTACTCCAGAAATCTCCAACTCTCAAAGCAGAAGGAAGCTGGAGTAGCTCTCATGGCAGAGCAGGACCACTGGCTCGAAGACACATCCGATTCTGGAGAAGAGAATCTAGCTCTCATGCCCCACCTGGATAACACATTAGATGCCGAAATATCCACAGGACGGACGAAGACGACCCATCCACCTCGTCACAAGAGGTAGACTCTGCTTCCACATTATTGACCATGTTAGATTCATATAAAAAACAATATGCTAACATGAAACGTGAGCAAAAAAGTATTAAGAAGTAGAGGATAAACTTTCTAGGTCTCAGGAAAGGATAAATAGTCTCGAATCAGAACTTAGGAGCTCTAATGCTAAAATAGAAGAACTTACTAAGAGCCTACATTCTAGAGACACTAGTCAACCTCAATTAGGACATCATGGCGAAAAGATTAAGGAATTAGAAGATAGACTAGCAAATAACTACAATTGCTTGTTAGGAATCTCAACGAGAAAGTCACCTTGAATTGTAGGATAACCGAAGCTACCACTAAGATCACTAACTTAGAAGCTCAATAAGAAATATCAAATGCTAAGGTTAGTGAGCTTAGTAAAGAACTAGATGCCTGTCAAGCCGCCAAACTGACGGTAGAAAATAATTATGCTCTCCTAGGTGAGGAACGCAAGAAACTATATGCTAAAATTAAGAAACTAGATGATATAGTACGCGTAGGGGACAATCTGAACAGACTATATTTCTAAATCAGCCCAAGGATGTAGATTTCTATAATCCAAAAGATGGCTTAGGTTTCACTAACCACGTGTTCTACGGAAAGGAAGAAATATATGATATTAAGCACATGGGTTTAGGAGTAACCACTCTTAGAGAATTTACTTAATCGACGTACCAAAATAATTTTGATTCATCTATGAGAAAAGCCTCACATGGGCCTGAGAACCCCTTTGACTACACTGCGCTAAATCAAAGAAACAGAAATATGAAACCGTCATTACACCTCTCTGACCTACTTCAACTTTCTGACCCTCAAACAGTCCTCGAGGAAGCCAGAGACGTTCATTATAAAAATTCTCTCTACATACCTCCTATAATAAAACAGATAGAGGAATCTCAAGCTAAATTAGACAAAGAAAGAGAGAACTTCGAAGCTGAAAAGAAAGAGTTCTAAAAGAGATGAAAAATCTCACAGCTTCCTCATCCTTCCAAACTACCTCTCACGCTATACTGCGAAGCGTGAATATCGAAAAATCACCTTTAAAAGATCAAAAGTGTATTAATGATTCTGTTAAGAGTGCTAAGACTAAATCTAGTTTACCTACGTTTACAGGGAGCGTAGGGCAAGCACTAGAACCGAAGGCAAGGGTGTCTAGTATTAAGGAGCTAGTAGTTTTGCGTATGACTAAGGATGTTCCTCCTTCTGTACAAAAAATGACACTCGTAGAAATAAAAGAGCCATTTCTTCGCTTTCGAGTAATTGCTTCTACATGTACTCTTCAGTCCATCACCTTTAGATGCACCAACTACGAAATAGGCTCTACCTCACAAGCTAAAATAATCATTCTGACACAAATGCCACTAGGAGGCCCGTAAGAAACAAGATCCAGCCATAAAGAAAGCTTATGTCACTACATGCATGTACTCATCTAAGGTATCCTGTAAAGATTGAGTCCCCCAAGCACCTTAGGAGATTATCAAAAGAAAAGATCTTTTCCCCAGTCAAGCCTACCAAAGCATTTGTACGTGCTGAAATTAACCTTTCCTGCAAGGTTCAACCAAAATGGGTTCCTAAATCTCCGCCTAGGACGACAAGCGAAAAAGGCCAAGTCACCTAAAGAGGCATCACCCAAACCCATTTCTGCGAAAGTTACGTGGGTTATTAGAACTCCCTCAAGTAATAATTTAGGGATCATAGCTGAACCTAAAACTAAATCTGCTAATCTGAGAGGACCTATGCTTAAATGGGTACCTAAAGCTCTCTAACTTGTTTTTGCAGATCCATCATGTGTGGTATCTCGACTCTGGTTGCTCCACACACATGACTGGAAAACAAGAGCTGCTGAGCAACTACAAAGACCGACCAAACGGCAGTCAGATTCGGAAATAATGACTCAGCTCCCATTCTTGGATGTGGGGACATTATTTTGGACAATCTGACAAAAATGTCTCTTATGTTGAATGCCTCCGCCATAACTTGTTCAGCATAGGCCAATTCTGTAATAAAGGATTTCAAGTGTCTTTCACACGCTGACCGGTGCAGAATTTTGGACAGTCAAGACACAGAACTCCTTTATGGACTTCGGAAATCCAACCTTTACACGATCGACCTGACGTCCGTGCGGCCCTCGACAGCTGTATGCCTCATCCCTCAGATTGATTTACAGAGGAACAACTTATGGCATCAACGACTATCTTATCTGAATATGAAAGCTCTCCAACGTCTTTCTACGAGAAAGCTGGTTCACGGTCTTCCAACTATACTACGACAAAAGGAGCATCAATGTTCGGCATGTCAATTAGGAAAGATGAAGCGAGCGTCTCATCATGTCAAGATAACTGCGTCTACTTCTCGACCATTGGAACTAATCCACGTGGACCTCTGCGGGCCAATGCAAACACAGAGTATCAATGGACGCAAGTACGTGCTAGTGATCGTCGATGACTTCTCTCGCTACACTTGGATAATGTTCCTCCGAACCAAAGATGAGTCAGGGACTTGATTATCAACTTTGTGAACACAACTCAGAATCTGCTACAACAGACTATTCAAGTTATTTGAACAGACAACGACACTGAGTTCAAGAATAAACATCTTAGTGAGTTTTATCAGAAGCTTGGAATTAGTCAACAATTCTCAGCCGCAAAAACGCCTCAACAAAATGGGGTCATTGAAAGGAAAAACAGAACCCTAGTGGAAGCCGCTCGTACAATGCTGATCCATTCCGGACTTCCACACTTTCTTTGGGATGAAGCAGTTAATACCGCCTATTTTTACCCAAAACAGGACGGTGGTTCACAAACGGTTCAACAAGACTCCGTACGAGATTGTGAATAACAGAGTTCCCACATCTCATCTCTTAAAGTCTTCGGGTGCAAGTGTTTTGTGGCGAACGACAGAGAGCACCGTGCTAAGTTCGGCCTTAAAGCATTCGAGGCAACTTTCGTCGGGTATTCTACAACATCAAAAGCGTACCGAGTATACATCCAGTCCAACCAAACAATTAAGAAAAGCTATAATGTCACTTTCCTACGTAGTGACAGATATGGCTTCTGAACACATCAGCTCAGGACCTGTGCTCAACCCGTTGGCTTCTGAGGATAACATCTCAAAACCCGTATTCACTGGTGTGTTGGCACAAAACCAACAGGAATGGCAAGAAATCAGCAATCACCCGCCAGACGAAGCTCTGAGACTTGTGTTAGAAGACTTGGATTCCCTCTTTGAGCCATTACATCCACCAGTTAACGTCAACCATACATCGAGGCCGATGTACCAAGTTCTTCAACTGTCCCTACCTCACCCGATTCAGTTGCCACAGAATAATGAAGAACCTATCATGAGTGTTGAGGAAGAATCATCAGAGTCGCTCCCTCCAAATGTTGATTTGGAACTTCCTCACAAATGAACAATCGGAGATCATTGGAAATCTAGACCCACAAATGGCTGATGCATCTTCTTCAGCCTTACCAGATGAGCGCAGGTGGACTAGATACAACCCGGTTGATCAGATAATTGGCGATCTTTCGCGAGCGGAGTAAGGACAAGGCATCAACACAGTCTTTTCCGCTGCTTCTTAAGCCAAAACGAACCTGCTAAGGTAGCAGACGCACTACAAGACCGGATTGGATAATTGCAATGCAAGAGGACATTAACCAATTCGAACGTCTTCAAGTGTGGAAATTAGTACGCCGCTCGCATGGGAAAACTATCATCGGAACAAAATGGGTATTCAAGGACAAAAAGAACGAAGATGGCGAAGTGATTAGGAACAAGACACGATTAGTTGCAAAGGATACAACCAACAGGAAGGTATTGACTACGACGAAACATATGCTCCTGTTGCCTGGATTGAAGCCATTCGTCTCTTATTGGCTTATGCGGCTCACAAAAAAAAAGGACTTCAAGATCTATCAAATGGACGTTAAAACCGCCTTCCTCACCGGCGTACTTAAAGAAGAAGTCTATGTTGCTCAGCCAGACGGCTTCATTGATCAAGAACATCCCGATCACGTCTATCGATTGGATAAAGCTCTTTACGGACTAAAACAAGCCCCACGTGCTTGGTACGATGTCTTGAGTGACTTCCTCGTAAAATCTGGATTTATTCGAGGAACAATCGATACGACGCTCTTCATCAAATGGCAAGACAAGGATTTGATGGTAGTTCAAGTCTACGTGGACGACATCATTTTTGGTTCAACAAATCCACGGCTTTGCAAGAAGTTTGGAGATCTCATGAAGAGTAAGTTCGAAATGAGCCACATGGGGAGAGATGCAATTCTTCCTAGGACTTCAAGTTAGGCAGCTTGAAGATGGTATATTTTATCAGTCAAATAAAATACATTAAGGACATCCTGAAAATGTTCCATCAAGATCAGAGCAAGCCTCTCAGCACTCACATGTCCACAAGCTGCAAGTTGGATGCTGATCCCACAGGAAAATCGGTCGACATCACACTCTATCGCAGTATAATTGGATCTCTTCTCTACCTCACTTCTAGTCGGCCGGATATCATGTTTGCCACTTGTCTCTGCGCTTGATTTCAAGCCGATCCCAAAGAATCCCACATGCTCGCGGTGAAGCGTATCCTTCGTTACCTTAAGGGCATAACTACCCTAGGACTATGGCATCCTAAAAGTACGAACTTCAAATTTATCAGCTATACTGACGCTGATTATGCAGGTTGCCTAATGGACAGGAAAAGCACCTCCGGTGGCGCTCAATTTCTAGGCAAAAAGCTAGTCTGCTGGTCATCCATAAAGCAAAACTGTGTCTCAACTTCGACGGCTGAGGCTGAATACGTCGCAGCCGCCAGCTGTTGCTCTCAGATGCTATGGATGCGGACTCAGCTTCGTGATTATGGGTACAATTTAAATAATATACCCAAATATAGTGATAGCCAAAGTGCCACTGCGATTACGAGCAATCCTGTTCACCATTCACGCACGAAACACATAGACATTAGATATCACTTTATGAAGGATCACGTAGAAAAAGGCATCATAGACATGTACTTTGTGAACACGGAATATCAACTAGCCGACATTTTCACCAAGGCATTGGATGAAAAACGATTCCAATTCCTTGTCGGAAAATTAGGCATGTTGAATCTTCCGTGATATGTGCATTACATGATCTTTTGTGCTATTAGATGCCCTATTCTATGTGTTTTCTATGCTTACATGTTTTATCTTGCGTGAATATAATAAATAATAAAAAAATAAAATAATAAAATACTATACATATACCTATAATATAGGGGAATGATGAAGTCTTTAGGATGCTCGATCTACGTCACAATTAGATTTCCCTGGCATGCAAATGATTGCTTACTTAATTTGTCAGTCTAAGTCGCATTCTTGTGTCCAAAGCTCAGATAGTTTGCTCCACTAGACGCAAAGCCACTTTACATAAGTGAGGATTCTGGCCTGTTATTTTCCTTTCTATTGATTTATTCTTGAGCGAGTTACACATCAATTGCTTGTCTTAACTAGTGATTCTTGGCTTCATACTCGTCTTTCGTTAGATCCTTAGGAATATGATTAGAACACTTAGGAAATTCCTCACTTGGCCTTAAATATAGAAAATCTCAATCCTTTAATACAACCTTTTGTCATCCATTTTGAGCCTTCTCCAATATCTTTTTCTTCACTTGAAAATCCTTTGAGCCTTCAACCGACACCTAAGTCTTCGATGGGATATTCAATCGAGAAAGGAGGGGAAGAAAAGAGACGACAAAGAAAAAGATGACAAAAGAAGGTGGAAAACGCACACGAGGAATGCTCAACGCACAAAAAGCAGTCCAAAAGAACATATCCCTCAACCATCACAATCTCTTATCATTAGAAGGGATATGGATCTTGCTGCGAACTTCTCCATCGATAATCTCGTACACTCGTCAGAACGGCTGGAAAGAGGAGCACCACGAAGTGAACTTCTCCAACGATAACTTGGTCTTATATCGAGACAACGAGAAGAGGAGCGCAGCCTTGGGTTCGAATTCCATAACTGCGACTTCTTCAAATTGATAATCTCTGAAACCTCACTAGGGATTAAGAGAAAAGGAGCCAATACCAAAACCACCAAGAACAGAGAGAAAAGAAGTGCGCTCATGGCCCGAGAACGAACAGAAGAACTTCGCCTTAGATAATCTCTCACCTCGTAGAGAAGCGGAGCTTCAGCTTGAGCAAGTGCAGAATGAATCAAAGAAAAAAAACATTGGAGGATAAAGAATGATAAACAATATAGAGAAAAACGGCAAAAGGAGGAGAACGACGAAGAAAAGGAAGAACTTTAGTCGACAACTCCAAAACTATCCTTCCCTTCTTAGTCAAGACCAAATTAAAACCTTTCACAGTCTCTATGATATCGACGATCTCTCGCAAAGGTGAAATGATTAAAAACGCCTCGGTCACAGGTAAATTGACTTAAGATTGCTTGTGTTGACTTGAGTGATATACATATAATCATCCCAAGGCATAAATAATCAAGTGCTAGAGTGAATCAGTGAGAGTTGTCGAAATGGATCATTCTATGAACTTAGGACTCTTTAAGTTGACGACATGACTCGACGGTATGTGATCCTTTCAAATGTCTTGTGAAATTTTAGGCGTGACAATGATCGTAGCAAAATAATCTGACCCCATACTATTAATAATATTAATAGGCATATTAAAAAAATCGCACATTTTGAATGCATGTTTAACTTGCATTGGTACGGAATTGATTAAAATGCGACTTTACCTGTTTATGCTCATACCCTCCCGCAACTGAATACATGATTTAGGGACCATGTATCTAAGTGAAATTGCCTAAATTGCGTATAATAATGATTGTTACTTGTGTTGATTTGCTTGATTACGTGATAAATCGATACATGTGCACTATTTGAGAGGGAACATTTACAATGATTCCATGTTTTGAGCTCCAAATATTTTTGATGTTCTTTTCTTTAAGTGTTGCAGAAATTTTCATTCTAGAATTGCTTTGGTCAATGCTTAAACAAGGAGGACCTCACAATTTCACGATCGTGAGCTCAAGACATTGATAAAACAATACAGGGAGAGCCTTAGTAGATCAATTACTTCTTGATTAACTCTAATATTCTCGACATTTTGCTCTAAGTAATGCAGATTATCGAAGATCAATTTTGGAGCCGGATGTCACTTCTTCGAAAATACAGGGAGTTAATTGCATTTTCGTTTATAATTAGAAGGAGTAATTCTGTGGCTTATTCTTAAAACTTAGGATCAATCTGAAATATTAAGGTAAACTCACTATCGAGAAATACAGGCGAATTTGCAATTTTCAATCGCAGTTTCTCGAGCGCAAATTAATTTGGGACCAAATTGAAATTTTCGCCTTCATATTGTCGAGCGAAAATTAAACAGGAACCAAAAGATTTTCGATCGGAATTGGCGAGCGAAATTGACCAGTAATCAAATCAAAATTCTCGATCGTAAGTTTCTCGATCGTATACAGTAAAGGGCTTAATTCTCTAAGTATCGTAAACGTCTAATCAGCCCAAATTAAACGAAATCATTAGTTTGCAGTCGAAAATCCCTAAATACACGCAAAACCCTCGATCGCAAAATTTCAGCAGTCAAATTTTCTCGCGAAAAACTTTTATCTCAAAAGACGAAAGTAAAATCCTCAAAATCCTTCGATTTTTCAACTAATTTTTGTCTTTTAAAGGTAGATTTGACTTCCTTTAGGGGTTTTCGTTCATTTAAACTAGATCTGCGTCTGTATTTTGGAATATTTCGTTTGATTCTGTGATTATTTCTCGACTATTCGTATTCTGAGAACTCAAACACTTGCTTGCAGTATTTTAGACCTTCTCTAAGTTTAATCTAGGTTAAAAACTGCATAATAGGCTAGTTTCGATGTTGATCGTTGTGAGTGAATATAACTTTGATTTTCTGCGTCATTAGTGTTCGATTGAAAGTTAGGACTGAACTGGAGTTAAAAGGTTTAAATGCATCGAAGAACTTTCTCGCTCGCAAACAGTGAAAATTGAAATTCGATTTGATTAAGTCACTTTTGAATCGTAAAAGATCTTCGATCACAAAGTTTTTCAAGTTAGTCACTACGATAAATAACGCTGATTGAAAAATAATTACAATCGAGAAACACAATTTCGATTTTATGTGAGCGAAATATTACTGAGAGGAATAGATAAAATAGATGCAATATCTTTAAAAAAATTCGAGCGCAAAACTTACATTCGAAAATTTCGATTTCTCGAAAATTTTAGCGGCGATAAAATTAATTTTTCGACGATAATATTTTCTCGATCATAAAATTTCACAGCGAAAAACCTCTTGAGAATCGAAATACTTTCTCGCTCGTTAATTTTCATAGCGAAAAATTTTATTCACGTGCGGAAAAATTCTCGATCGTAATTTACTTGGAAGTCTAATTTCTCGATCGTAAATTTACACGGAAATTTTTCTCGATCGTAAAATTTCTCGGCTACAGTTTCGCATCTTGAGTTCAAACACGAAATTTTCCAAGTCTTTTCCACTGTAGCCTTCAATTACGAATAAAATTTTCGATCGCAAAAATAAAACAAATATCTTGATTAAAAATCAGCACTTCGTAAAACAAAATTGAAATTTCAATTTTACGTGCGACAAATTTCGCGGAGTGAACAGTGGCTCTAAACACTTAGAAAATTTTCGACAAAACTTACATATGACTTTTATACATATGTCGAAATATCATTTTTTTCCCTAATAATCACTCTGGTATACCTATTCATACCTTCTTCAAGATAATTTCGACAAATTTTTTTAACTAATGATTTATATTTCTTATGTGGATTTCAGATGGACCACTACCCTACATATAATCACATCTACGAGAAGGCCTTATATCTCAACGCCCACGACACGAACTTCCAGTTAGACCTGACCACCTTTCAGTGTCCAGACGACATTATCGCGTCCATCCTGCAAGGCCATCCACTATGGCATGCACTAACAGTGACGGCATCAGTGCGATAGTCTACCTCCAGCAGTTTTTGGGGATGATCAAGAGCATCATCTTGGACGGGGCATACCACTTTACCACGGTTGTCGGGACGAGGCACATCTGCATGAGCAAGAACGAGTTCAGAGTTCTCCTCGACTCCCTCACAGCCAAAACTACGACCCCCTCCCATCAGATGCAGAACTGTAATGATTTCCTCCAGATGGGGTACCGTCCTCCGCTCACCAAGCTAGCTCTGATGCAGAGCAACGAGATTCCCATCCATGGAAGACACTATTCGGGATCATCAATAAGTGTCTATCCCCGAAGCACGCAGGCTTCGAGAAAGGCAATGGCCACATCCTCCGGATATTTCAGGGAGTCGTGTTCTCGCGGAATTATGATTTCGCTCAATTGATCTGGAACGACCTCGCAGAGCAGATCAGACAAAAAGAGAAGAAAAGGTCCAAAACGTGCCGTATGCGAGATGGTTCTCCGTCATCATCCGCAACAAATGGAGATGCACGAGCAGAACATTCCTCGCTTGCCTCCAGGAGGAAAATATCAGCCACCCAGGCTCAAGTTCTTCCACAACCCGAAGCTCGTGGACCTAGAACAGCCATCCATGCCCATTCCGCTCGAGCTACTACTACGTCTTGCCGACCCCGCGGGAGACGAGTACCAGAGATACTGTCGAGAACATGACCTTAATGAGCAAATGATTCAAGGGCCCCCGACAGATTTCCAAGTGAGCCCTCCACATCAGCAACAACAGCATAGTCCTGAGCACATTTGATGAAGTCGCTCAGGAACTAGAGTTGGAGCCGCCAACTCACGAGAAGCCAATGCCTGACTTAGATGCCACGCTGATCGATGTTGTGGCTGCAGAGTTGGAACAAGAGGCTCCAGCAGAAACGCTTCAAGTGGAAGTGCCCATACATGTTGGCATGCTTGAAGAGCTATCGAGGATGTTCCTCTACAAGAAGCACAGCCGAGGCAGAAATGGGGCAAAGCTCACTTCCACTGGTGACGGATCAGGCTCTTAAGGACGTTGAACGTGACCCTACTCCTCACACAGCCACCCCCCTCCGACACGGAGTCTGATGAGGAAATCAGCCTGATAAGACGGACTCTCAGGCGACTTAGCATACAAATTTAGTCCCTCTTCCTGGCCGTCACCACCGCACCAGGCTGATCACTTCTTCAAGTGTTGCTGGCACTTCTTCGCTCAATCTCGAGCCGCAACATACTCTATCGGTGTCTGGTTCGCAGGCCCAACCCGAGCCTGCTGAAACACCCATAGAGGAGAATCTTCATGATTCGACTCGAGGATTGGGTGGAGGTCTCATACAGTCACAACCTCAAGTGACTGTGAGCCAAGCTGAGGAGCCGGTGTCTGCTCAAGGGTTGAAGTCTCATACAGTCACAACCTCATCAGTTATCCTGGAACATCCCAGGAGGCGTTCGCCCCATTTGTGACTGAAGACCACCTCAAAACCGCCCTCTCCTCAGCACTTAAATCTTTCGAAGACAAGATTATGGAGAGTGTGCATACGACTAACGAGACGTCCCGTCAAGATCGAGGAAAAGCACCCGTCTCAGAGCCAACTTCAGCACAGGCCGACCTCACAACCCACTCCCACCGACTCTCTACAAAACTCTTCCATCCTCATCAATCCATACACCATCCCAATCACCCAGCTCCACGATATTCTGCTAGCCCGCCTCATTGGTCTCACCATCCGGTCGCCTCAGGAGGAATCACTCTATAGGCGATTGGTGGACCATCCTGAGCCACCAACCCAAACGTGTCGAGGCCAAAGCTCCCAATCCAGACGACGACATGACGATCCTGACGATCAGGATCCTCATGAGGGGGAAAGAGGCCAAGGACTGAAACGACGACCCACCAAGGACAAGGCTCGAGCGCAATGCAAACAAGCGCTGGAGCAGGTGAAACCCAAACCCAAACCCAAACACAAACCACCCACACCCAAACTACCCATACCACGCACCGTACCACCACTCTAACCCATATCGACCCACCAACCTTTCACCTACGGACACTTCCGCCCACACCACCGACCTTCACAATCCCCTTGCTTGCGGAAGAAGCAAGTGTCACGATGCTCGTAGCCCTAGCAGCAACTCAAGATACTCCCTCGGTCGCTCCAGACCAACCGAGCCCCTCAGGACATGGCGTCAATCCACACGAGGTTCTAGACAAATACATATTCGAAGGAAAGTGGATGACCCATTCCATGCCCGAGGAGCATCAAAGACAACGGCTTCAGGACGTTCGGCATTTCCTACAACAAGCCTCCGTAGACCGTGATCATAGAAGACGACGAGCTTCAGGAAGGTGAAGACTACCATCAAGATATCTCAAGGCTACCAGAGTTGATCGCGCAACGAGCGGCTTGCCCCACAAGACTAACGCCAGGGACCGTTCGGATGGACACGCCATGGGAGAACATCCGAATTGAAATCTCTTTCCTTGAAGAAGTTCGTGAAAACATTTGGAGGTCACCGGACAGAGTTAAGAAGCCGAACGAGTTCGAGCTGAGAGGGATCTCTCACTGGGATCAGTAGAAGAGGATGGACCTACCTCTGGATGCTGACCAAACTTGGACCCGATGTAAGGCTGGGGATGACTAAAGCACAAGTCAAGAGCCATTATAAGAGTCTTTCCCCGATTTGCCAGCTTCTCAGCGTCTACTGTGCTAAAGGAGGTCTTCCAACCCCAACCTACGCTATCGAGCGAGTGAATAGAATCCGAGAGGAACTAAGCGAGAGCGACCTACCGTACATCCCTGCTGATGAGGTATACAATCTCTATCAGATGTACGTGGAGAAGTACAAAGGTCCTCAAGGCTTCGTCAAGAAAGAAGGACTCGAGGGACTCTACCCGGTCATGATGCGCCAAGTCAAATACTTCGCTGCGCATGACCTTCAGATGGCTCTGGCGAGCAACATGAAGAAGGTCAACATGACCGCTCCGCTCAACAAAAGACCTGAGATCGAGGGCTTCCCAACAAACATGTGCACTTCAGCTCAGTCCTAGGCATAACCTACCACAATCCAATTGCCAAGAAGAATAGATTGATGCTGAAGACTGAAATCAACAAGTTTTGTGATGGGACGCTCAAGGTCATCAAGAAGGACATAGAGCAGAGATTGCAAGAAATCAATAGAGATACAATGCTGAGAATTCATCGGTTCGTGAGAAAACAGCCGCTCCTAATGGAACTACTAGAAGATATCGAGGAGCGACTGGAGCTAAGGAACACGCTCAGGAACTATGAGCATGCGCTGGGCTTGCGTAGATCATACTATGCCCGACGAGGACAAACAGCGGGGAGACGCAATCAAGCACAAAGGGGAGATTGTAGAGTATACATTTTAGATTGTGCTTGATTTCATTAGTTGTCCTTGTAATTAGGGGCTTTATTTATATTAGTCCATAGATTAGGACTAGTTAGATATTTATACCAAGTTTGTTTGGTATAAATACTTGTACAAACATTGTGCTTAATACAGAAAATTAGAGAATTGATCCGAAAGGCTACAGAATTCAATTCTAGAGAGAGAAACACACAAAACTTTCTCACACTAAAGGTTTTCTCTATCGTGTTCTTCGATCAAAGGTTTTCGATCGAACTTCAATCTTCATCATTCTAATCGATTTCCTTAGAATTCATGCCTAGGATTAATTGTGTTGACAAACGAGGACCTAGCACTACGTATGGTACTATAGTACCTCACGATACGGTACATCAAACATATATATGTCGGTGCTACAAACATACGTATGTTGGTACTGCAAATTTTGGTAGGAATTTTTCGACGCCGTCCGAATTATTTTTGCTCCGGGACTATGTTACCACAGTTATAAATACTTTTGTGATGATTTGCTATCAATATTGGTGGGTTAATATTTAGAATTAAGGATTATTACGTTTAAACCCCAACTTTCTTTCTACTTAATATCATCTGGTAAGAAGATCTAGTCAAGGTATTTTATCGATCGAAATTTAGTGTTTATATTTTATGTTATCGTGTGTTTAATTCTACTATGTGACGTTTTGGAAGTTCGCACGCCTTATTTGCACAATAATCTACGTGTTTTCGATAATTAAAACGTGGTACGAAAATGATACTATAACCTACGCATGGTACTACACTAGCATATGTTATTGTACTGAGAATATCAATATATTGGTACTACAAACATATGTATATTGGTACTACAAGCTTTGTTAGAGTAGGAGTCTCGATAGTTACACTGGTACGAAAAGATACTACAAGTAACATACGTATGGTACTACAGTAGCTCATGATACGGTACCGCAAATATCTATATGTCAGTACTACAAACATTTGTATGTTGGTACTACAAATTTGGGTACGACTATTTCGACGCCGTTCGAATTATTTTTGCTCCGGGACTGTGTTACCTTAGTTATAAATACTTTAGTGATGATTTAGTATCAATATTGGTGGGTTAATATTTAGAATTAGGGATTATTACATTGAAACCCCAACTTTCTTTCTACTTAATATGATTCGTACTACATAGTCAAGGTATTTTATCGATCGAAAGTTAGTGTTTATATTTTATGTTATCGTGTGTTTAATTCTATTATGTGACGTATATTGGAAGTTCGCACGCCTTATTTGCACAATAATCTACGTATTTCCGATAATTAAAAACGTGGTACGAAAATGATATTACAAGTAACCTATGCACGGTACTACACTAGCATATGTTATGGTACTACGAATATCAATATATTGGTACTACAAACATCTGTATATTGGTGCTACAAGCGTTATTAGAGTAGGAGTCTCATAGTTACACTGTACGAAAAGATACTACAAGTAACCTATGTATGGTACTACAGTAGCTCACGATACGGTACCGCAAATATCTATATATCGGTACTACAAACATTTGTATGTTGGTACTACAAATTTGGGTAGGAATTTTTTGACGCCGTCCGAATTATTGTTGCTCTGGGACTATGTTACCATAGTTATAAATACTTAGGTGATGATTTGGTATCAATATTGGTTGGTTGATATTTAGAATTAGGGGTTATTACGTTGAAACCCCAACTTTCTTTCTACTTAATATGATACTAGTAAGAAGATCTTACTACATAGTCAAGGTATTTTATCGACCGAAAGTTAGTGTTTATATTTTATGTTATCGTGTGTTTAATTCTATTGTATGACCTATATTGGAAGTTCGCACGCCTTACTTGCACAATAATCTACGTATTTTTGATAATTAAAAACGTGGTACGAAAATGATACTACAAGTAACCTACGCATGGTACTACACTAGCATATGTTATGGTACTACGAACATCAATATATTGGTACTACAAACTTCTGTATATTGGTACTACAAGCGTTATTAGAGTAGGAGTCTCGATAGTTACACTGGTACGGAAAGATACTACAAGTAACCTACGTATGATACTACATTAGCTTATGATACGGTACCACAAAAATCTATATATTGGTACTACAAGCATATGTAAATTCGCACTACAATCGTTTTTCAGGTATAATCATAGTAATTGGAGCATAAACCAACCAGATCCTCAACCTTAGAAACATAAAAAATTGTTTAAGAATGGGGTCACAAAACCTCAACCTCAGAACAACATATCAGTCTCAACAAGTCTAAAATCTTACAAACATAGATAATATCATTCAAGCAAGTGTAACATAAACCCACTAGGATCTCTAAGTATTCTGGAAGCCATGGAGCAACGTATGCTTCGACTTCGACATCATCAAAATACCTTCCACGATCTGTAAGTCCGACGATGTATTTATCTATGGACAATGCAACATGTACGCTACAATACATGCCCTCCGGATTCTTCTCTCTCGTCTACATAAATAAACAATGAAATTTACAGTACCATTAATTATGTAATGCAGTACCAAAAAAATGAACAAACAGTACCAATTCAATTAATATACGGTATCAAGATAACAAACAACCGCGCCTCGTACTAAGACAGGCCATTATGAGATTTCATCTAAAGCGTAATAGAAGCTACATATCCCTAATTTGAAAGATGTCAAAACCCCGAATCGAACAAGAAAAAATATAACTAATATCTGTCATAACTAATTTCTGTCAGAAAAAATATAACTAATCAAATAAATTAACATTGTCCAACATGGAATCCTCGAAGAAATGCACTTATCGAAGCCCTAAGCTCTAGATTAACACCCAAATGCCAAAAAATTAAAAATAAAAAAAAACGCACACTTACAGTCGAAACTTGCTCTCTCTGTCTCGTCTCGTTCTCTGTCCCGACTCGTTCTCTGTCTCGTTCTCTGCTTCGTTCCATCGTTCTCTGCTTCGTCCTATCGTTCTTGCCTCGTTCTATCCATCTCTGTCTTCTTCGATGGTTTAAGTGTATTTTGAAAGTGAAAGAGTGGTGTGGGTATTCAATGGTTTTTGGGTAATATTGTTGTTTTTATAAGGCTAAAATTGTCCGTTAGGTAGCTATGTGATATAAAAGTTTGAAATGGGGAGTTTGATGATAAATGAATTGGAAATGGGGAGTTAGTTGATGGATAGTTTGGGGTATGGGGATTTATGTGTAGATTTGCCTAGTTTTTATTCATTTTTTTTTTTAAAAAGGGACTTTGACAAAGTCAATTAAATAAAATAAAAGGGAGTGAATTAATGAACCAATATTAACTATTAACTAATTTAATCATTAAATATATCTTTTTAATATATATAAAAAAAGCAATCCAACCAATCGACGAAACTACAGAAAATCGAACAAATACTGAATCATCCAGCCAACATCCTCTAGATCAGAAACACCCAAGACCCAAGAATCTCGATTTTGTTCTTCAAAGCATATGTAGTAAGTGGCATTTCGATTTCTGCAATTCGTTAAAATGAATTTTTTCGGGCATTGCAAATTTCGTTAATGTTAACCTCATTTTACATTTCCAGTATCGGGAATTTGATTTTCGCATCATTGGGTAGTTGTTGTTAGCATTTTTACGGTCGATCTGTAAGGAAAATGCCGTTTTTCGATAATTTGAATAAATTATTCATTTTTTTCTGTTCGAATACGTTGTCCAAATAAATATTTTTCAACATATCTAATTCGAATCAAATAATCGAAACCGCAATATATTCGAGTACATAATTCGAGTTTTTTTTGTTCCAAAAGATTGTTCGAATAAGTGTTTTTTCAACATATTGGAATGGCTCGATGTACGTACTAGATTAATAATTCGAACAAACTTTTGGGGTAAAATCATAAAATCGAATGCGCCACTCGAATAATGTTTTTTTCGAGTGTTTACTTTATTCGAATAGTACATTTGATTTAAAATTCGAGTTTATTTATATGCAGGTTATGCCGACCAGCATCATGATTGATTACGATGGAGAATGGATTATTGGAGATGATAACAAGTATAGTTGGGTTCCAAGGATGAGAACAAATATAACGCCCATTGGTTCGATGGTGATTGCTTTTTGCTGGAGGATCTCCGAAACAAAATATATGCGTCTATTAATGTAAGCGGGAGGCTGGAGTTGAAGTTGAGTTATCAACTACGTATGAGAGGTATGGAAGGTTGTGCTCCATTGTATATGAGGAATGATAGAGAACTGAAGGGTTATATTTACTTAGGGGTTCAATGGATCGACCGATTCTCTATGTGGAAATCGGGCACGCTACGACCCTTTCGTCAAACTCTTGCGGATGATGAAGTTAGTCCTCTTCCAGTTGAGGTTCGTAGCGGCGGAGGTGGTTATAACAATGATTATTTTGATCCTATCATCGACTTTGGCAGTGATGGAGATGTGAATTATGGGGGCGAGGGTCACGACGAAGCGAATGTGCACGCCAACTTTGATGGGAATGTTGTTACACGGCAGAACGTGCACGTCACTTTTGATGGCGTAATCGAAGAAAATGCATACAGGGATGAGGAGGAAATGGGGAGGAAAATGATGCAATTATTCCTAGTGATCGGTATTCTTTTACTGATGGTTCGACCATGAGAGTCGGTGACGAATTTGAGGATAAGAGGGCTTCCATGAAGAGGATCTAAAGAGTTGTTGTAGATGCATCCTTCGAGCTCCGGAGCGTAAAATCCTCTCGATCGGTCTATGCCGTGAAATGCAAAGAGGAGGGATGTAGTTGCAGGATATGAACGGCAAGGATTAAGGATACATCCGTATTTTCGATTCGTACATATTGCAACACACATACGTGCGACCTTGCAAATCGAAACGCAAGACTTACTGAAGCATCATCATCCACCGCGAGCGATATGCTGCTTGAATCTTTTCAGGGCTCTACAAGTACACCTGCCCCTAAACTAATTCGAACAATGATGAGAAACCGTGGAATCGAAGTTTCATAATTCAAAGCATGGAAATGAGGCATTTTAGCCCAAAATGAAATGATGGGTGACCCCGACGAGAGTTACAAGCTGTTGCCGTCATACTTGTCGACGTTGAAAAGGTTGAATCCGGGAACCATAGTAATCCTATATCTACACGATGAGAGGAGATTTAAACATGTACTCCTATCCCTTGGTGCTTGTAATGCGGGATGCCGTCAAATAAGGAAGGTTGTTTGCATCGACGACATCAGGGGCGGAGCTAGAAAATAAATTGAGGGTGGGCGAAAAAAATGAAAATAAATCAAGTAAATAATGTATAACATGTAATGAAAAACACTTACGGATTACAACTGCTCTTTTCAAGTCTTCATATTTTGAAACCTTTGTATGATAGCATCATTGTCAACGTTACGAAATATTTCCTTCTCTATATACACAACGAGACTATCATTCATCTAGTTATCGCCCATTCGATTGCGCAACTTATCTTTCACGATTCTCATGGCCGAAAATACCCTCTCAACTGTTGCAGTTGAAACTAGAAGAACCAACGCCAAAGTCAAAAGTTATAAACCAACGGATACACCAAATTTTTCTTTGACTCAACTAACTTTTTTGAAAGATCCTGTAGACCTTGCAATCCTTCAAATCCTTTATTAGCACGCATATCAAATATGTAAGTGTCAAGTTGATCATCAAGTACAAGAAGATCCGAGCTTGAGAAGTCCATGGGATAAAGCTCAGCTAGTCGCATCAACTTCTTCTTGTCAAAAGCACAAAGTAAGTTTGCGGACATAAGCAAGCAACACAAAGAAGTAACTCCATAGTTGCCTCTGAAAAGCTATCATTTAGTTCTTGGAGCTGCATATCAACGACATCGTAGAATAACTCCACACGATAATGATGCAAATTTGTCACTTCTGGAGCATTACGACGAGGGCGACCACGAGGTGACCAACGTGTGAACATATAATCCATTTTGAGGATATTGATTTGGTGTTGATCACAAAAGATGCAAACCTTTTCTAATAATGAATCCCAACCACCATCTCTGATCATTTGGAGTCGACGTTTGCATACTTGTACCAAATCCATTGCATTCACAATATCTTGGTCTTTCTTTTGTAAAGCCATCGACAATTCATTAGAAATTCCCAAGATATGCTTCATCACATTCATATTGAATGCAAAATCAAATGAAAGAATTGATTCCAATAAATTATAAGCCTTCGTTCTTTGATCAGGAGAACTAGATTTTTCGCCATAAATCATTTCAAGCACATCACTAACAGCTAAGAACATAGTAATTAAGCTAAGCAAAGAATTATAATGCGAACCCCAACGTGTATCTCCGGCACGTTGAATGGTAGTTTCTTGATTTAGTCCCCGACCACTTGAAATCTCCCCCTCTAATGCATCAGTAATGAAATCTAAATGCTTCTCTCGAAGAATATTTGAACGTTTGCACGATGCTCCAACAACATTTACCACATCCCCAACAACACGGAAGAAATTAGAAATTGGTAGATTTTTCTTAGCCACGGCTACAAGAGCTAGTTGAAGCTGGTGAACAGTGTATGTCAAATGCACATGGAGTCTCTTTCAAAACAAGTGTCTTTAGGCCATTAAATTGGCCCTGCATACTACTTGCTCCTTTATCATAACCTTGACCCCTCAATCTAGAGATGCTCAAGTTATGTTTAGAAAACATATTATCAATTGCAGCTTTGAGTGAGAGCGTTGTAGTACTAGTAACATGCTCAATCCCAATAAAGCGTTCATTCACTCACCGTCCACATAACGCAACACAATTGACATTTGCTCCTTCATCGATATATCACGAGATTCATCCACCAAAATAGATAACAAAGAATCGCCAATATCTTTAATAAAACCAATCGTTTCACTAGCGTAAGCACTCACTAGATCCTTCTGAATATCAGGTGAATTAACTTGCAATTCTTGGGCGCATTTTTCAATATCACGTCGTTAATTTCTTGATTGTGAGCACCTAAAAACTCCAGTAGGACAAAAAGTTGCCTGGATTAATTGAATCTTCAGTTTCGTCGTGACCCCGAAATGAAAGCCCTTCTTAACAAAAGTCTGATACAATCGATTGAAGTACTGAGAAGAATACGATAATCATTCTTCATTGTCTTTGACTGTCGGCGCAAAATCGATTGAATATGCCGATCTTGATTCATCAGTGCTTCACACTGCATCCGAGCTTTATGATGTTCACTGTCATGTTGACCAACATGAGCATTTAACTTATCTTTGGCATTTCAATTTGTGAATCCTTCCCTAACAAATGCCTCGCCTCCAGATTGTTTTCCCTTAGCCGTCTTGAAAAGATAACACTATAAACAATATGCCGCATCTTTTTCTATACTGTACTCCAACTAATCTCCATATTCTCTAAACCAAGAAGAATTGAACCGTCTAAATTGATGTGCTCCAAATTTTAGTTTGGGAAATTCAACACCTGAAGGTTGGCACGGACCTTTTGCAAATACGCCCTTCTAACTTGATGTCGAACATTACCATTGTAATCGAAAATTGGAATCCTTAATCCGGGATCTGGTAATTGCAAAACATCAAATGCACCAATATAGTAGTATCTCCTACGTTCTGTGGTTCAAATTCTGTAGCATTGCGTTTAAAATACTTGTGCATTGTGGTTGTGCTATTGCAACTTTTTTTGGGGATTGTTCTCGTCTAGATCGAAGGTTTGCAGTTGCAGGTGTATTATTTTCTTTTGAAGGGTTTTGGTTTTTAGTGTTGCTATGTTAACGTGATTATTTAGGCTAAGAAACAACTTAAATCTCTAATTGTATATTAATGGTCTAGCCCCAACCCAATATATAACATCATAGTTTGGGCACACATACGCCTAGGCCCACTTCACTGTATATTATTAGATAAATTGTTTTGTTGATGAAGCCTCATGGAACTTAGCATATACATGAAAAACGAAAAAAATAAAGAATGAGGGTAGGCAAGAAACACATTTAACAATATATATATATATATATATATATATATATATAAATAAATTTTCAGGGTAGGCAGCCTTCCCTGGCCCCAAGCAAGCTCCGCCCTTGGGCGACACCCATCAGTTTCCTTTGGCTTGGGGCATAATTGACGATGTAGAGTCAATAGAAGCTTGGACATGGTTTTTGAACGAGCTCTTGGCAGTCGTACCCAATGAGGAAGATGTTGTTATCGTCTCCGATAGAGCTGCTTCAATCAAAGCCGGCGTTGCAAACATCTACAAGCGTGCACACCACGGTCATTGTATTTGACATCTATCACAAAATATGAAAGGCCGATGTAAGAAGCAGGGTGCGACTGAGATGTTCATGCGGATTGCTAAACTATACAAACAATGTGACTTTGATTCACAATACAGGGATTTTGAGAAAAGGTTCCCCGCGACACATGTGTATTTGGAAGGAAATGCTACTACGGAACGATGGAGTCGTGCTTATTCTCCGATAACTCGCTATAGCATCATGACTACGAATGTTGTCGAACCGATCAATGCAAGACTTCGTGAAGAAAGAAAGCTCCCAATCATTGCGCTTCAAGATTCCATACAGAGGATGACGGCGGATTGGTTTTGCTAGATGCAGACAGAAATCCATACAAGCAACCACACAGTTTACCCAACGGTGGAAACAATAATCCTTGAAAGGTATACGCTAAGTCAAGGGTATGAAGTTGGTGAAATCGCTCCGCAAGAGTATGATGTTGCCACCTTAGTTCGTAGCAAGGCGTGGGAGGAGAAAGAAAGTAGATTTCCGTCCGTCGGTGAGTTTGGTCGTAGACGTTAATTATATTGTAATTTATTCGAGTGATACAATGTTGCTATGGATATTTTAAGATTGTATCGTTGGTAAGGGATTCATATTTGGATTCACATTTGGATTTATAGTCTCTGTTTTTTGAGTTTTGTATGGATGTTCTAATAAAGCAAATACGCTACTCGAATAAAGTTGTGTTAAAAAATCGAAAATGATCTTATTCGAGTATGTTTGACCAATCGAAAACATTCGGATATATTACTCGAATAATATTTTTATTAGAATAAAGAATAATCTGTTAAAGGTCGAAAAATTATTCGAGTATGTTTGACAAATCGAAAACATTCGGATATATTACTCGAATAATATTTTTATTAGAATAAATTATAATCTGTTAAAGGTCGAAAAGGAAATTATTCGAGTATGTTTGACAAATCGAAAACATTTGGATATATTATGCGAATAATTTATTAGAATAAAGAATAATCAGTTAAAGGTCGAAAAGGAAATTATTCGAGTATAGTAGGAAAATCGATAACATTCGGAGACTGTACTCGAATAAATTATTTTTATTCGACTTGTTTCGGGTAAAATTCGAATTATGTTTATCTCAATGTCTAGGTGTACAAATATCAATATTTCGATGTTTTACAACCTTTACAAAGCTAATAATTCGCTTGATAAACAAAAACAATGTTTGATAATAATCGTGGAATGAGTTATGATGGAATGACAAATAGTTCGACCTTTGTAGAGATGATGTTTGATAATAATCGAGTATAATTCGATTTTTGTAGAAATGATATCGTATCTTAATTTGATATAATTTACTTTCATGAATTTGAAACACTAATAATACTAAGATAAGCAAGACATTTAACATTACATGATAATAATAATATTTAGATTTTTAAGAACTGTTTTTCGAATGGTGTGAAAGTTCGAATAGGTTCGACAACGATACTCGAATTATGTTTAATATCGAAGATCACAAAAAATTCACTTATTCGAATTTTTTGGTAAATCGAAAAGGTTCGATTGCGTTACTCGAATAATGTATCTTTATTCGAGTAACTTGAAAGGTTCGAATAACAGAAACTTTTACAAAATTTCATCCTAGATAACACTGAACTCACAGATCAACATTTCATTCCAAATCAACATATCATCCCAAAACAATTTATCATCCCAAATCAATATATCATCTCAAATCAATATATCATCCCAAAATCAACATATCATCCTAACCCTGAAATACCTCGTTGACGTGCTGCAGTAATTGTATAATATGTTATTAAACGAAATAATTAATTAACAAGAATATATTGAGCAAAAAGAACATACCGCTTCGAAAATTCAAATTTTTGGCTTAGATAGCTCTTTGAAGAACTTGTCATACGCCAGTATTATGCCCTTACGTTCCTCAGATCCACTCATTCTTGACAACTCCACGCTGACTGCATCCAAGTTTTTCAGCCTCGAGTAAATGTGATTCTCTAAGTTTCTGAGGCGAGATTTTGTACATGGAGGGGCAATTCGGGCAACGGCACAAACGGGCTCTTCAGCACCTTTAATTGTTTCTTCTCACGTTCAGGCTGAACCCATTTTCTCAACTTCTTCTCGGCCTTGGGCTCCATCACCCCCCTCTCGGCCTTGGGCTCCGTCACCCCCTCTCGACCTCGGGCTCCGTCACCCCCTCTCGGTCTCGGGCTCCATCACCTCCCACTCGGCCTCGGCCTCCGTCACCTCCCTCTCGGCCTCCATCATCGTATCGGCCGGCTCATTCCCCGTCTCGGCCCCCCGTCACCGTCCTCTCGGCCGTCTCAAAACCTAGAAATGGGATTAATATGCAAACATTGTGACCAAGATTACCAAAAGAGAAACTAATTAAAGCCGGAAGTACGTAAAATGTAAACATACCGATATTTGCCTCTAGCGTATCATAACTCCTATCCTGTTCCCTTGCCGACCTCAGCGTCTCGAAACCTAAAAAGGAGTGATACAATGTTGAACTTAAGTACTTCCTCTGTCCCAAAGTGTTATGGACATTTGGGGTACGACACGGTTTTTAAGAAACTAAATATTTTAATAATATAGTACAATTAAAAGGTAAAAAAAGTGTATATTTTGACACGTCTTTTAAGAGTATTTAATATTATTAATTGATTGTTTGTGGTAGTTTTTTACTATAAAAGGAAATGTACAAAAGAGAATGGGACGTCCGATATAATAAAATGTATAAAATGGTTTGGGACGAAGGGAGCAATATATACCAATATAATTTTATATAAAGTAAACATAAAGTAATGCATACCCTCGAGCACTGTCGTGCGTCACTCTAACCTCGGCCCTCAACGACCCCATCTCGGCCTCCAATTTTTTAGCGAGACGCATCTGTTCTTCCCATATATCCCTAACATCTGCGTCCATCTTGTCCATTCTTCTATCAATTTGGGTGACTATCGGAGAAGAAGACACAAGTAGAGTAGTGGATGCCTCATGTTGCGGAGGAGGGGATGCCTCATGTCGCGGAGGAGTGGATGCCACACGTTGCGGAGGAGGAGACGCTGGAGGAGATGGACCAAGTCGATGGTCAGCACAGTAGACCGACATCTCATTTAGAAGATGCTACACTATCCTCTGGGATATGGCATCATCCCTGCTACCACAAAAGCCGGCAATCGTGCGGCCGTGATCTGCATCAAGTTCAGCATCGGATGGTGTAAGCCAACACCGCACATCATGTGTATTTGTATAAGTTAAAAAACTCAATTGTAGGGATATGCAACTCTAACAATCCATATTATAAATAAATATATATACTTACATTCATCTCCGAATCATTGAAGACATGCTCCACCGCGTCCCATGTTGGAGCAGAACTCTTGGCGAAGAATTTGGTCTTCCAATGGCACATGCAGGGTAACAGGAGTCGTTCATAGCTTTTCCTCCTTGCAAAATCCCCGACACTCAGCCAACATTCGAATGCAAGAACCTGATAAAACAGAGTGTATTAAGTTAAAAAAAAGTAATTGACTTAAATAAAATAAATTTACTTACCTGAAGCGGTTTGACGAAGCCGCTAATATCGAAGGTCGTCTGGTGTTTTC
Organism: Craterostigma plantagineum; assembly: GCA_027422505.1. Lineage (NCBI taxonomy): Eukaryota > Viridiplantae > Streptophyta > Magnoliopsida > Lamiales > Linderniaceae > Craterostigma > Craterostigma plantagineum. The sequence goes on along the minus strand of JAPQWV010001517.1, from coordinate 58,207 downwards.
TCTTGGAAGTCATGATCCGACGCGTCTCTAACAGGTCTTTGTTCAGACCATACAGAACCTCGTCGAACGCAATCCTTCCCCAAGGATATTTGTTGAAGCTATCGAAATCCTCCACCGACGGAGCCAGTCCCCTTTCACTCTTCGCGGTCCTAGTACCCCGACGGCAAAATATAGGGTCGCGATCTTCAATTTCTCGATATTCACGCCCTTGTCGCCATCGGCTGGAGGATCGCGCATCATGCCGTTAACCTTCCGCTCCAGATCATCCAAATATATTACTCTCTTGTTTACGAGCCATAAAACAAACGTTAGTTTTAAAATTGAAGTAATTCAAAATGATAAAAAACAGGAGAATCATACCAGGCCAATGCCTCCTTGCAAACTCGTTCGATGACGGTATCACTTGATCATCGGCAGCGTGACAGTGCAGGCCGGTGAGCAAACAATACTCGACCAACGAAAATCGTAACGGTCGCTCCCGAACGGCCATCCACAGCTCCTGCGAGGCACATACTCAACCTGACGGCTCATCAGAAACCACATAAGCATGTTGGAATTGTAGTGGTGGCCACCTTTATCATGTTCCCGAAGGGTCGTAGCGACCATCTCCGCCATTTCCCTTTCGTTCAGAAGCGTACGAATGCGTTCGGAAACAAGCATGTACGGTGAGTTCAGAGTAAGGGTGGCGTGGTAGAAATTATCCGCCGGCATCTTCGTCGGAAAATATACCTGAAAAAATTGCAACCAAACCAATGTTATTTGAAAAAACCACTGTTATTCGAATAAAGTATTCGAATAACGGACACTCGAGAAACGAATAAGTTACTCGAATAAATTACTCGAATAAAAAACCCGAATAAGCGTAATTCAAATTTTATACCAAAATTCACCTATACCCGTTCGATTTCGATTTCGACGTTTACCCATCATCGATTTCACGTGAAAATAGGTCGATTAAAGTATATGAACCCACGAAAATCCATTAACTTTAACTCACCATGACTCTATCGCCGTCGACAATCTCATCGACACGGTCTCTTCGAAGCGCAGCCGGCGTAGTTCTTTTCCTCTTCGCCATTGTACTCGGTCTCAGATTTGTGGAACGATTTCGACTGAATAATTCGAGTGCAGGAAAAAATCGAAGAGAAGAGAAGAAAAGTGGAATACTAGGGTTCGAAAATGTTTTGGTCTGACTGTTCGCATTCTTATTTATTGATGCTTTTTTTTGACTGCACACCTTATTCGAGTGTCCTATTCGAGTTTTCTTTTTCGGTAAAGTACTCGAATAAATATTTATATCAGCGCGGAGGTATTTATTCGAGTCTAGTAATATAATTAAGTCGTATAAATTATTCGAATAAGTTATTCGAGTTTTTATTCGGTTGTATATATTACTAGAGTAACTTATTAAGTTGGTTAAACCACAACTGTTTGATATTTAACCTTCTTAAACATTTTTTAGTAAGTGTATTCTAGTCATTTTGTCCCTCATTCCCTTTTGTTAATTCTTTTAGGTTTCGGTCGCTTTTCTCAAAATTTCCCTATGTTATTGAGATTGTTTTCTAGCGGGAGAAAAATTGTACCCAAATGGAAGTCGATTCAGTGCACAAGCTATGCGAAACCGTGAGTCGCTAGTGCTCTGATCTTCGTTTCGTCGTTTTAATGTTAGCTTAGCGTTGATTAATTTCTGTCGTAAGCAGCCACTTTGACTATATACTGGTTGATTGTTGGTGTTTCTCAAATTTTGTTTTCAGTTGATTGATTTTTCGCTTCAAAGGTGTCGAATATTAGGCGATCTTTGCAGATTATCAGTGTCTCTCAAGCCCGAGCCTGGATCAGTGCGTATTTCAGGTAAGATACGACCTGATTAACCCCTGGCGTATGTATCGCTGTAATATATGAAATTTGGTGGATAATTTATTATGTAGGCTGAGCAGATTCGAATCGTTTGTTTGAACTGGGAAATGTCAGCTGAAGTACGATTTTGATCTGATAGCTCTGTGGTTTCTCATCGGATTTTTGTTGTTTGATTTTTTGAATGACGTTAGTATGTATGAGTATATGGAAAAGCTGACCTGATAGTCCGAGACATGCTTTGCTAATTGGATGGATTGAGCGGTATTTCTTCTGATGCATAATCTTTGTTAAGATCTGAGTGTTCTGTCGTTTCCTACAGTGTTTGTTATAGAACTGTAACACAGGCATCTCCTATCGTCATTAGCAGTTGGAAATTCAATGCAGTTTGAAGCTGGACATCGTGGAAAGCATGTGTTAACTTTATACGATTGCTCTAGAAATTCAACTCAAAGTAGAGTTGTAGAGTTTCTTAGAATACATAATAGTTGAATGAAGGAGACGCGACGTAGATAGGTTATTACTGTTATTACAAGCTGATTATGTTCTTGTCCCCTGGAACAGTTTCTGATACAGGTATCGGAAGCAACTTGGAGGAGTTCAAGGAACTTAAATGCCAGTGCCATTCAACCCTGGCTCGTAAATGGGGTTCGTAAAGTTGTTTTCATGGCTTCATCTTTCAATTATTAGTGCTATTACTGTCCTGTTTACCTGCAGGCTTTTTTTAAGGCTTATGCTGCCTATTAACTTAAAAATCATCTAGTGCAGATGGCGCTCTTTTTCTTGTTACTACCAGTAAGTTGGTTCATCTATTAAAATGACATTGCATCAAATTTGTGAACTAGGAAATAAAATGATTCTCCTCTGTTTAATTTTACTGTAGGACTTTCCGACAAAAAGATACATTGTTTAAAAATTGATGTGAAAGAAGTTGATTCCTCAAGAAGAGTGATCAGACTGCAATCATCGACCAAAAATGGTACAATGTTCAGGTAACAATTCCCTGATCCATCTTAGCTGTTTCAGATGTAGTTCTTCCACTGTTTAATAATTGTAATGTCGTGATTCCAGTGGAAATGAAGTATCATTCTCTGTGTTTGAAGAAATTGACCCCATCGTGGAAGCTATAGCTGTATTTCTTCGGAAGGTTGGTTTCTTCATCGAAACATCTGTTACAATTGGTACCTTAGTCATAACTGTTTCGATATTTGATTGAATAATTTGCTTTGATGTCCCTGCAGATGCTTATCATGAATTTCCGGGTAAACTTTTTGCTCACCGCGCTCTGTTCTTCAGCTTATGCTTATATCCTAGCTCTAATTTAGAGTCGATTCAATCTATTTGCTGAACCGGTTGATAAGTTGTTATTCTTTCCAGGGTATTGCAATTGAACTGTCAGTTGAATCGGGTGCTAGCCTAGGATCGCAGTGTCAGAGTATTATATTGCACCATGCTTGCAAAGCAGATGTTAAAGAAAACCTCAAATGGGGATTGGAGAATACATTACAAAGCATGGAAACAAACTGGCAGGAGCTTGCCAACTCTGTTTCCCAAACGGTCGGTTCTATCACGATTTTATGATTTTGATGTGTTTGCTTTTTGAAAAATCTATATTTACATCCAACATATAGATTTTGCACTTTGATTTCTGCAATTGCCGAGACTTTAGGGTCGAACTTACTTATCGGGTTTCTTACTACTCTGCATTCTTTAGATTCGTAAACGTGTTTCTCATACTGTTGACATTATCATCTTTACGTGTATCCTTCAAACTTTTCAGAAATAATATCAAGATAGGAACTGGAGTTGCTTGCAGCCCAGAAAGCAAGCAGAATCACAGAATCGAAATGGAAGTCGCAATTATCATCAGTGAGGTACCTGAGCCAACCAACTCCTCCTGCCTTAGACAACATGGTAGTAAAACAGAGGTTCGTAGTGTACTAAAGCGCCACACTGTTTCATGTATATCATGTCCTCCTTAGATTCGAAAAATAAAGCAACCATGATTATCAATCAAATCCTTACCATTTTTAACTATTGTTCGACTCAGGTCTTGTACTTCAGAAACTTTTTACCCTCTCCAATCCAAGAATCATCTCTTAATGCTCTGACCGGTATCAAATGGAAAAAGTACGGGTTGACGCTAAAGGGTATCACAGAGCAAGACGGAGTTGCATTGTTAGAATGGGAAAATTTGCGACCTCATACCCACATAGACATCGTACTCCACGTACATAGTAAACAATATCCTCTCCACACATGTATCATCTTCTTTGCAATATCGTGAGTCAGTGACCATTACCTGCATATACATTTTTGCTCTGTGTTCCTTAATTCTCTACCAAGATAACGATAGTTCCAGGCTCAAAGCGCAGTCTGCCCGATAGATCACTCACTAGGAGAGCTATGAAGGATGCACTTGAAGATCTGAAGGAACGAAATCCAGGTACCCTACTCAGCGAACATTCTTCTAAGGTAAGCGTTCTTTAAGAAAAGAAATAGAAACTTCAGGTGTTGATTGCGAAAAATAGTTCAGAAAAAACTTTCCATTCCATCTATCGAATGGTGGAACTCTTCATTAACAGATTCTCAACTATGCACCCGATCTAGCCAAAACGATTTCTGGCTGATCTTGTCTTCCAGCGATTTGCACTTCCAAGAAGAGTGCTTTTCTCTTCTTGGGTTGCACTGCGATGAAGAAGGGACGGAGAAGATTCACGAATGCCTCAGGGACAAGATAGTTTCAGCTGTGATGTTCAATGACAAAGACACTCGAGAAAAACAGAGGCTAAGACAACTCTTTTCTCAGATAATGCCCACGCCGAGGAGGAAGAGATACAACTACACGCACTCCCAGATCAGGATTACGAAGACGACGAGGTATCATTTTACTTCTCTTTACTCTACTACGATCAACCGTTTTTTATTCATGATTTGGAGGTCTGCTTGCTATTACACAGTACTTAGGAAATTACTTGCGCCGACCGTCTAAAAAGCGGGAAAACAACATACGACAATACATCATTACGAACTGATATGATAGCAAACAAACAGATGGAAAGACACGAGATTAGATGTGTCTCATCTCAGTGCTGGTTCCTCGCATTCTCCTTTTGCTTGACTTCACTCCCTTGTGTGTGGTCGAACTCTGTAACGACCAATACCAAGTTAAGAGAGTCACCTCAGATTTACAAATTTAGCAGAGACGCGTAACGTAAATATACACACCAGTGTTCCTTCCTTGAACAGTCTTGCCCTCCTCCTCGTCCTCATTCCCATATATCCCACCGAATCCCTCTTCTTCCGACCTTGTCGTGTATCCTTCTCCAAGGGACGACATAAGATCCCTAAATCATGTAACAAAGAGCTATGTTATCTATATGATCGGCATAGGCTAGTAAATTTTGTATTCATTTCTAGGCTTAGGCAATGGGACGAGCTGGGGCTAAGACTAATCCCCATCCCACCCCTACATCGGAGAAATTTCATATATCAGATGGAGGAGAAATCCTTACTCCATTACTACCAACTCTATTCATATATGTTAGAATCTTGTAGTTACTAACTTACCCTGCCTTGTGTTTGTGCTCATTCTCTTGGCTCTTTCCATCGCCAGAACTATCACTCACTGTCTGCAAGTATCTAACGCTTCGTGTCGCCTGCAGATGATTTGAGGAGATCGAAGATGGCGCTTGAGCTCTACTAACCGATCGGAATAAGCTAAGCATTTTCTGCATATTTTTGTTGCTCTGTCTCGTCTCTGATCTTTTCTTTCTTCTATCTTCTTATTGGAACCAATTGGGCTGTGGTGTGCTGGAGTTTATATAACGGTGTGTAGAAGTTACTGTCTGCATATTAATAGGTGTCCTTCTAAATATGGATTCCGTTGGTGGAAGGTTCTTTGATCACCACACGTGTACTTTGGACGTGCGTCGTTGGGCATTTCTCGGTGAGTTTATGGTAGGCCTCATGCAATAGGAATTTTGATTTTTCGAGGAATTTAAGGGGCCTTCGCTTTTTGACACATGTTCAGTTTTCTATTGTTTTTCTATTTTATATCCACTACTTTTAAAGAGAGTAGATAATTTTACAAGTTTGATTAATTTTACATGGATAGTTGTTGGATCATTGTCTAATTTCTTGAGGCTGGGGTTGGTTGGTATTATCTTGGGAGATGATTTAGGGCTTCAACCTGCTATACTTGGGTTGGGTTCTTGACCCAAATACAAGTTTTTATTTATGACCAAAGCATTTTGCAGAAAGAAAAATGAGTAAAGGACCGCCAAATCATAAAATAATCATGAATAGAAGAAGGCACTCTACTGTAGTCACGTAGTATTATTATTATTACACCTTGATTAAAGCAATTTAAGTAAAGAAATGTTCGAAGTAGCCGGGTAAGTGTTTGAAGAAATGATTGAGAGGGTGTCTTCTTCTGCTCATATCGTGCCTTCGAGCTTCTTAGGCACGAGACATACATCACACATAGTGTCGATTTCTGTCGATGGAAGCTTCTCTCTTTGTGTTGATTCTGTCTTGAAACGGAAGGCTAGAAGTTAGAAGAAGCACATAAAGTAAGTACCCCGTCGAAAATGAAGGGAAATAACCGACTCTCACCCGACTAGGGTTGTCATTGTCAATGGGATGGGGGTTCCACGTCCCCGCGGAGATTCGCCCCGAATAGGATGGGGAATCCCCGCTATTCTAGCCCGCGGGGGGGGACGGGGGATACTTTCCCCGCGGATATCCCAGCCCCGTTCCCTGCCCGTCCCCGACAATTAAAATAATATTTATTAAATTTATTTAATATTACTTCCTCAATCCCGCATATTTCTTCGCAAAGATTAGTGGACACGTAAACTAAGAAAGTCTTTTTTTTTTATATTATAAGTACACTTTTAAAGCATAAAGAGAGAAAATCTATTAGTTTGCACGCAAATTAAGAAGTTTTTTAATATAAATGGTGTAATTAGTTTAATTATTGACATAATATTTTACAAAAATAAAAATGAGAAGAATTATGTGGAACACCCGAAATATAAAGATGGGAAAAAATAAGTGAGACGGAGGAAGTATTATAAGATAGATAATATTAAAATATACTTTGGATAATATTAAAATAATATAAATATGATCAAAATATAGTTTAAATAATATTAAAATATAGTTTAAATAATATAAAAATAATATAAATTGATTTTTTTGAAATAGTGACGGGCGAGGATCCCTGCGGGGACGGGGACGATTTTGTCCCATTTTGCCTCGCAGGGACGGGGACGGGGATTAGATCCCCACCCCATTGACAACCCTACACCCGAGCCTCAGTGGAAAGTAGAAACCAAGGCGGGCTTCCCCACCCCGTTGACAACCCTCCGCCCGAGCCTCGGTTGAAAGGTAAAAACCGAGGCGGGCTTGATTTAATCGAACTGATAGACGTAGGGGTTTTCAAACGGTATTACCGTACCGTACCGAACCTCCGGTAACTGAAATTTTCGGTTTAAAAATCTCATACCGAACCGAAGTAAAAGTAAACCGGTTCGGTTCGGTAATAACCGAAAAATTAATGTTTATGAAATTAGATATATTTAATTCTTCATATTTTTATATTTGTAAATTATTTTTTCCTATTTTTTATTATTTTTTTCTTATTTTTCCCTATTTTTATTATTTTTCTTATTTTATTTTTATGTTTAAATTGTATATATATATTATGTATAATATATATTTCTGTAATTATATATTATTATATATTATTATATATATTTCGGTAATCCGTACCGAAATTACCGAAAAATTTCGGTTCAAATTTTTTTTATACTGAATACCGAATCGAACCGAAACTTCGGTATCGGTACGGTCGATTTACCAACTTTTGAACACCCCTAGATAGACGATCGACGTTGTAGAAGCTGTGGTTAATAGTCGAGGGTTTTTTTTGTTCCAAGGATCATTGAGAAGGAAACTAGGATTATGTAATGAAGAAACTCATCTCTATTGCAAGATGAAAAAGAAAAGGAGCAACCATTACGGCGAAAACCGTCTCATCATATCGTTTGTATAAGCAATAGACTTCAATCTATATAAAACAAAAGCATTCTTAGCATTTTATCCTCAACGGCACAGAGAAAAGCAGTTGAGAAACCTCAGAAACATGCTTTTGAAGCTCTTCTTAGCCTCCCTCCGTTTCTTCTCCGCGAACGAATTGCAGGCAGGATATTCCTCGAGTTCTCGCATGCTACCCGAGAACTCCTCCCCCACCGAGCTCTGAGGCGTTGGCCAAGAAACGATCTCAGAAATAGTAATGCTTCTGAGAAAATCTTGCAAGAAAACGGTGATTTGCCAGAATTCAGGCCGTTCTTTAGGATCTTCATCCCAGCACGATTGTATGAGAGGCGCGAGCCGTTCGGGAACTTCCTCCATCTCTGGCCTTCGATTCTGACAAAAGGGAGAAAAAAAATGAGATTCGCATTCGACGCAGCGAACAGGGAAAACGGTTGTGAATTTTCAGATGTGAAATTGTTATTACCAGCGATGCGTCGTAAGCTACGAGGATGTTGTTCCTACCATTGAAGGGAGTTTGATTGGTGAGAAGTTCCCAGAGAATCATGGAGAAGCTGTAGACATCGACCTTGTGATCATAGTGCTTCTTTTCGCCTAAACGAAGGGCTTCTTTGCTGAACAACTGATCAAGGAACAACGTGAGGAAGGCGAGTCTCATATTATATAAGAAATTATACTATTAATCGAAGGAAATAGAAAGAAGAAAACAAAACCTCAGGAGCCATCCAACGATAAGTCCCCGTCTCGGTGGTCATCTCATCGTCGGCTTCCTCTCGGGCCAGGCCGAAGTCGGCCAGTTTGATCGCCCTTCTATCTTTGGTGAGAAGAAGGTTGCCTTGCATGAACATTGCATAGGCAACTTTTTATCTCGGAAAAAAATTATCACGTAGAGAAAAAAGAGGGGACAAACAACGACGCCATTTTCGGTCCCCCCTAGGGCGGTTTGGTTCAAAGAATAGTGATGAAGAAAAGAAATGGAAAAAGAGAATCAATTTTGTGTTTGGTTGATTAGAGAAATAGACGAGAAAACGAATTAAGTAAATTTTAAAGCAAAACCATGGAAAATGAAGGAAATACTAGTGGAAATCGTTTTCTATTTAGTCTTCTTTTCCTCACTGTTTTCCTCGATCCGAACACACTCTTAATTTTTTGGGGTATGCGCATTTTTAGTCTCTCATGTTTCAAGATGACATCACTTCTAGTTCTTAATGTTACTAGTTGTGTGCCATTTTGGTCTCTCGTTTAGTTTAACGTCAGTTTGGATGGAATTATCGGCTGGGACCCAATTAACGGGTTGGACTTTAATTCCATCATCTGACTTGCAAAAAATTTGAGCTGGTTCGGCCCGTAATTCCGTCCTGTTTATCGGAGGATCAAAACAACACAAATCGGTAATGTTCATGACTAAATCTAACCTCGTAACATAGAAGGATCAAAACTCTCATACTCGAAATATTGGGGACCAGAAAATAGCGTTCACCCGGAAAAAGCACATGTAAGAAGAAAACTAGAAGAAAAAGAAATACTCGGTTTCAAGTCGCGGTGAATGATCCTATTCCGATGAAGGTACTCCATAGCTCTGGAAATATCCAGAGCAAAGCCCACCGCCATCCTAACGTCGAGGCGTTCGGGTCGTAGGCCCCACAGGAGCCTCTGGAGAGTGCCACCTGGCACGAGCTCGGTGACGATCATCCTCGATGGACTTATAACTGCGCCTACAAACTTTATCATAGTATAAACACACCATTCGTGCGAGTTAAAAAAATTTGCGAAAATTTGTATTCAAATTATGTTTTAGTACCTTTACGATGTTAGCGTGGCGTACTTGAGAAAGGATCGTAACTTCCCGAGCGAACCTTTCTTCAAATGTTTCAGACATTGTAAGGGAAATCTCGGGCTGTATGACTTTGACTGCTACGCGCCTGAGTTTGTACCTTAAATAGACGAAAATGATTAAAAGAAGAAAAATTCAGACGCAAACAAAGCTTATAATAAATCCCGAATCCGATTACACGACATGCGTTACGTAACTTTTATAATCTCGCGTGCGAAATTTTGGCCTGAAATTTCGTTCCTTTTCGGCGGAAATCTCTCTTCCGTATGAAATGAGGTCACCTTATTTAATGTTACTCTTTAACTTTATTCGTCTAAAAACGTTTTTCTTTCTTTTTCTCTCGTCACGCCTTCTTCGTGATATGCAGAACAAAAAACGTTACGTCCTCTGTTTATTAATTCGAGTTTTCTCGAAACGGTGAAAAAATAGTAATCATTCGCCGGAAAAATCATTGTTTTGGCGGCAGATTCTAAAATGTTTTCAAGAAAGTAGCAATCTTTGTGCCTAAGTTTGGGAAAAAAAAAGAAAGAAAAAAAAGAAGGAATTGCCTTATTCAGAAATCAAACAAGAAAATAGGAAGAATCATTTATAGAAAATCGATCAAAGGAAACTTAAAAAAAAAAAAGAGCACACATTCTCAACAGAAAAGAGTAGCAAAGAACTGTGCGCATTGCAAGAAATAGAGGGTTTGAGTCTGTAATCACTTACATTCCTTCGTAGACGATGGAGTAAGATCCTTCGCTGAACATCGGTCCAATATTGAGCTTTTCTGCGTCGATTATCAGCTCTTCATCGATCGCCATAGAATTTACATAGAAGATTGATAAAGGGAATTCATCTTCATCAGCCATTTCTCTGCAGAGAGAGAGAGAGGGAGATAAGAAGTAAAGAAGAGGGAAAAATCACAATAGATTAGAATTATTAATTTCGTTTGTAATAATGCGGGTGGGTAGGCTGATCCTCTGAAGTCGTCATAAAGGGAAAAAAAGGGAAAGAATATGTGACGTTGTATATAAGAGAATATTATGTAGGGTAAAATATTTATAGTAGTATCCACATGTGTAAATAAGCATCGAGAGAAAATCTTTTATAATTATTACCGCTACATTTTTTTATAGCCGTGTCGATCATTACATGATTAATATTTAAAGTAGTAACCTTGTAACTCAATAACTAGGCATGCATGGATAGATACGACTTACGAGTGGCGAGGCTGAGTTGCCTTCGTATATTTGGGCATGTTTTATGAATCGTTTTATTTAATTTTATATAGGGATTTTTACACATAAATACTCATTTGAAAAAAAATTATAAATCAGTACCTGTCGGCTTTTTTTATAATTAGGTACCTAACAGAATAAATTTTTTGCAGATAGGTACCCGATCCGCAGTAGGTACGACATACAACACATTTAGGTACCATATATTAACGTATTTTGGTACATCAATACAGGTAGAATTGGTACCCCGCTACAGCTTGCCGCAAGGTACTGTATGTAACGTATATAGGTACCATATACGGGTACCATATATATGCATAACGCGGTACGCAATACACATATGAAAAGGTACGTTAACACCAGGAAAATGGTACCCCCCAATCGAACGGGTACTTAACTGAAAAATTTTCTGACATGGGTACCTATGTGTAAAAAGTTTATTCAATTAGGTATTTTTCTTATAGATTACACTTTTATATAACTCATCTTAACAATTTAAATAGAGTTGCATTTTGGCCCAATAAATTACCAGAATACCCAAACACTACGACATTGAAAGCCCAAATGTTTGTCTTGGTCGAATACGATCTTGTTTGTGTGTAACGTACGTTAATTAAAACTAGTATTCTTTGCACGTTCAGATACGTGTGCAATATATAATATAAATTTATTTGAATATAAAATAGTAAACTGAAACTATAATTTAAATATATTATGTATATATACATTATAAAATTAAAAGTATAAGAATTAACTAAAACTAATAATTAGCTAAAAATGGTAACTAAAATATAGTGAGTAATTTTTTAAACTTTATTATTAATTTTATATGAAATTGACAGACAGTGGGTAGATTACACCATTTCAATAGATATATATTATATATATGTCTTGTATAAGAAAATAATCCATCATATCTAGTCCAACTTTTTTAGTAAAAAAAAAAGTTGGGGTTGCCTAGAGAGGTTAAAACAGTTGACCAAAAAGCTAAAACTTGCTATTGTTTGAAACAAATGTCTTTCACAAAAGGTTCCCTTGTTGATGATAAAAATTAAAATGTATCCCTTTTTAGAACTTTTATCAATTATTCGATTGTCACACAGTTTGGCGAGCGTTGACATTAGTCCCGCCCCGCCCCATTTATTCCAACGCGATTCTTGAGAAGTATTTTCATGCAACAAGTTAAATAAATGTGTATATATAATTTATAATGAAAGTGACTATTGAATAGTAGTGAGTAGTATGTGATGTCAAAAGCCGCAAAACAAGAAAAGACGGCCTAAAATAAATCGTAGCATGGAGTTCGTTTCAGCAATTCATAACGACAAATGCATTAAGATTTTAACTCAGAATAAATTCTCGTAGGAATATATATGCATTGAAATTGTGATGAATGCGTTGGGGAATTAAATAGAGAAAAAGTATATATATACACATTTATTTAACTTGTTGCAGACAATAATAATGACAAGACCAATATTCACGTTAGTCAATAAAGCAAAGTCGCGTATTAGCCATGCATGATACTTAATTACTATCTAATAATTGCCTAGATAAGTCACATTCACACATATATCACTAACTCACACTAACCAAACAAACCCCATAACCTAAAATGATTAATTCACAACACAATAATCATCTCTACATGCATAATTATCTACTAACTAATTTATATTTATTTCACATATCATAAACACTATTATCCCACTCCATCCCATGACCATAATAATCATTCTCTTGAACATCGTAATAAAACATCCCATTATCATCCATTGCAAGCCCTCCATGAAAATGCTCCATGTTAGAAAAGACGAACACGATGGGCTATTATGATTGCTCGAAAACCCATCTATAGATAGCCTGTGAATTTCTCTCTCGGCATCGTTGAGTTGTTCGCTCACTTTCAAAGCTGTACCATCGTACGGACGACAACACACAGTTTGACAGTTTAATAAGCGTTAGGTTTCATTCATGCAATAACAGAAAAACCCCCAGAAAGTACCTCAGTTTCAAGGCGACATTTTTCGACGACGGTGTTTTCGTGCTCAGATTTGAGCCTTGCGTACTCTTCTTCGAGCTTTTTGCTCCTCCACCGTGCTCGGCGGTTCTGAAACCAGACGGCGACCTGCCTCGGATCTAACCCTAGTTCGTGGGCTAAACGGTCTTTTCTCTCTGTTTCGAGCTTGTGTTCGTCGCCGAAGCTTTGCTCTAGCATTTTGGCTTGTTCTTCGCTGAGTTTCCTCTTCCTCATCATCAGCATCGCCGCAGCAGCACCTTCTCCGCCGCCGGAGGCGGCGAAGCCACCGTGTTGATGTTGCTTGTTCGTCCTTGTTCGCCGCCTTCTTGGCTTCGACGGCGGCGGCGGCGGCGAGTTCGACTGGTCTATTGCATCTATGAACAACGTTGGAAAACGACCATTAATTGCAAATATTTTTCGACGGAGGGAAAAAAAGATGTTATTTACTGCTATTATTACTACGAATGAACTGACCTTTTTGAGGGAGGAAATTAGAGTAAATCTCATCAGTTGTATAGTACTGAGAAATGAGTAGCATTTCTTCGTTGCGTTCAGTGTTCATCTCTCTCTCTCTCTCTCAAGCTTGAGTTTTGCTGTTCTTTGTTAAATGGATGTAGTTGACAAGAAGAAAGCAGAAAGCTGCTGTCTTTAAGGCTTTATTTATAGAGTTTGAGTGTTAAATTTGAGCCTTGTGTTGCGAGTTTAATTGCAGTTATGCCATTAGGTTTTTTCATTTTTAAATTATTGTAGTATCTGCATTTACCTTCATTTTATGAAATTCTAATATTTTAGAAACGCATGTTCCATGAATCCATATCATATATTCGAGCAAAGAGTAAGGTATAAAGTAATCAGAATAAGTATTTATTTATATAATTTCTTATCGTTTGTAATGCAAGGAGAAGAAAAAGATGCAACTACATATAAGGACAAAATCCATAAAGAAACAAAAAATGATGACTTGTTACGCTATAGTAGCTTGATTTGGTGAAACGTGATTCATTTAATTTGAATGAGTTTCTTGTGTGAACCAAACACTACATATATTCTTTTTCGTTTTTCCTTTATTTCTATGTATAAATAATAAATGTGTTTATTTATTTTTATGTCCTCTTTTAATATAATGAATGGAAACAACCTTATACATACATACATACATACATACTACACTACACATACATACATACATACATGCATACATACATACATACATACATACATACATACATACATACATACATACATACATACATACATACATACATACATACATACATACCTTGATTCTATGTCCGAAGCATGTGATCGAATGATTTTGATGCCCATCAGTTTGGATAAAGTCTTGTGCATGGGTTAACTTATTTAGTAATTATCCCTTATTTAACTCGATTCTCTACACTATTTTTTTTTAAAGTTGCTTCTTTCTTACATTGCATTATTTTTAAGGATGATGTTATTCTAATCGTCGATCATAATATAATGTTTGAAGAAGATAGTGTGTTGGAGTCCCAAGTATTCGACACATGAACATGATTATCATCTCCATATACACAAGTCTATCGAATTTATTTATGCTTGACGTAGGCTTATGAAAAAAATATTGATATATGTTGAAATTGACCCTATTTATTATACAAACAAAAGAGGGGAATTAAAAACTCTCGTGGTAGAGTTAACCAGAAATAGAATCCCAAAGGCTCAAAACAGTCAAAAAACTGACAGCATACAGCTACGTATATATATTTATATATATAATGTTGGAAATGTTAATATTTTTCTAAATGTTGGAGTTGTTTTAATTTAATGTTTTTGTGCATTAGGTTGTTTTTTTGTTAATTGTTATATTTGGTTGATGTGTTTGGTTTATGTTGTATTTGGTTGATGTGTATTAGCTATGATGTATTAGGAGTGTATTAACTTGTAGTATATATATATGATGTGTTGTGTATGTATGTATTGTATGGAAGTTTAATGTATATTATGATGTTGTGATTTTTCCCTCTTCAAAGCTATAGCCATCCCTACAATATTATTTTTCTTATATACTAAGATTAAAAACCAACAGTGGTATCAGAGCTATGGCGATGAACAGCTCGCTTACGGTTCCTGTATTGGATGGCAAAAATTACAACAGATGGGCGGCTCAGATGAAAGTCCTCTTCGACTACCACGAATTGCTAGAGATTGTGGAGAAAGGCTTCGATGAAGTCAAGGATACCGCCACCGATCCGGAGAAGACTATTTATCGTGAAAGTAAGAAAAAGGATAAGAAGGCGTTGTTCCTTATTCAACAGGGAGCAACTGATGATGTGTTCGAGAAGATCGAAGCAGCAACAACGTCAAAGAAAGCATGGGAAATTCTTATGACGGCGTACCAAGGAGATGACAAGGTGAAGAAAGTCCGGCTGCAGACGCTAAGGCGACAATACGAAAGCTCGCAGATGGAGGCCATCGAATCGGTGTCAAACTACATAAGCCGACTACTGGTGTTGACAAATCAAATGAAACTATACGGCGGAAAGCTAGAAGATGAGGCTATTGTCGAGAAAATTCTACGATCGCTAACCGATAAATTCGATCATATTGTGGTGGCGATTGAAGAAGCGCATGACTTGTCAAAGATGTCAGTGGATGCGTTGACCGGTACCCTACAAGCCCATGAACAACGTATGATTGAGAAGAAAACAATTATAAGAGACGAAGGTGCCATCGAAGGAGCTCTAGCGGCGTTTAAAGTGAGCGGAAAAGGAAGACAAGCAAATGAGGGTACAAATAATGTTGAAGACGATGATGAAACAGATATTGCCAAAACTTTCAAATACAAAGCGAAGCAGACACAACCATGCAAAATCTGCTTCAGAAACAACCACGAAGAAAGCGCTTGTTGGTACAAAGGAAAAGGTGCACTCCGTTGCTACTATTGTAATAAAATCGGACATCTTGAAAGGTATTGCAGGCTGAAAAATCGAGAACATATTCAGCGACAACAAGCGAATTTTTCCGAAGGTCAAGAAGAGGCTCTTCTTATGGCGAATGAAGAGGCGAATGAACAAACATGGCTAATCGATAGTGGTTGCACAAGTCACATGTGTAAAGACGAGAAGTTATTTTCACGGTTGAATAAATCAATCAAGACGAAAATTCGACTTGGAGATGGCAAAGCAATTCAAGCGGAAGGTAAAGGAGTAATACGGATCAACACTAAGCAAGGTACAAAGTATATTTCCGACGTACTCTTTGTTCCTTCCTTAACCCAAAATCTTTTGAGCGTTACGCGCATGGTTGAAAGAGGATACTCCGTCGTATTCAAAGACAATGCATGCACCGTGTATGATTCGAAGGATGTGATGTTCGCAAAGGCGACTATGACAGGAAAAAGTTTTTCTTTGAAGTTCAATGAAAGCTGTCAAGGTGTTGAAGAAAAGTGCATGTACGCGACGTTGGAACCTTCCTCATCAGAAGAAGTAACAAAATATCGTGAAGGGGGGTTTATGATGAAGGAGGAGAAGCCTGTGACTAAAGAAAAGAAAGTTCGAGGGTCATTGAAGGACTCAAAAGCAAGGAGGAGCAATTCCAAACCGAAACATCTTGTTCAAGGTGAAAATCCTCAAAAGGTAATAAAAGTGTTTTCTCGTGTTGTAACTAAGAAGCCGTTTCATAATCAACGAAGGAAGTCGAGAAAATTTCAAAATACCTTTACTAGCGGAGTAATGGAACATGTTGGCATCAAGGATCATGACAAGACAAAACTCGGATATTATCGTCAATCGATTTAAGTGCGTTAAGAAAAATATTAAGGAGGAGTGTTGGAAATGTTAATATTTTTCTAAATGTTGGAGTTGTTTTAATTTAATGTTTTTGTGCATTAGGTTGTTTTTTTGTTAATTGTTATATTTGGTTGATGTGTTTGGTTTATGTTGTATTTGGTTGATGTGTATTAGCTATGATGTATTAGGAGTGTATTAACTTGTAGTATATATATATGATGTGTTGTGTATGTATGTATTGTATGGAAGTTTAATGTATATTATGATGTTGTGATTTTTCCCTCTTCAAAGCTATAGCCATCCCTACAATATTATTTTTCTTATATACTAAGATTAAAAACCAACATATAATAGCTACAATATTAATAAATTACTAAAATACTACTTGTAATTTCGAAGATCTCACTCTTAAAAAAAATCAGGGTTTTATCTTGGAAGCTACGTTTATGTATAATACTTAGACATGATAAATAACATGTAAATGATATATATTTGTTACCATATATATACAAAAGCTAGTGTGAATTTGCTTTCCCTGAAGTGAACACAAGACAAGACATCAAATGCAACAAGACCAAATTGTATGTACCAATTTCATGTGAGGAAAAATAGTAGATAATCAAGAAAAGATGAAATGAAACGATCCTAGGCCAGGCTTTGAGGTTCGGATCCCGAACCTGAAAATAAAATTAATTAAATA
Source organism: Craterostigma plantagineum (assembly GCA_027422505.1). NCBI lineage: Eukaryota > Viridiplantae > Streptophyta > Magnoliopsida > Lamiales > Linderniaceae > Craterostigma > Craterostigma plantagineum. The sequence continues at coordinate 40,752 of JAPQWV010001517.1, read as the reverse complement.
TATCGGTATATATATTGTATGTCTATTAATTGGGACACGAGGCTCGCGTTTGCTGTCTAATTAGGTGGTAAGTAATATTACCGTTCCCTAAGCCTTCCCTTTGCCTTGAAGCGTGGCCCGAGGAGATTAGAGTAGTTACATTATAAAAATAATTGCTTGTTTATTCCTTATTGGTCCAAGGAAGTTAGCAGCAAATAATATAATACTAATACATTTCGCACTTATGCGTGTGCTTAAAAATATAATTCTTTTAACATTATTTATATTTTTTAGATTAATAATTTTTAGTGTTAAGATGTAACATAATTTTCTAATATAAAAGTAAAAAATAATGTATAAGAGTATTTAATTAAATAATAAATAAAAGACTAATTGTAAATAAGTTGACAGATCAAATTTGACAGTTTATAGCCACCATAGACCAATTATATATATATATATATATGTATATATTATATATATACACGTCTAAATTGCGCACTCTTATGCATGTACTATATAATTTATAAATATATTTCTTAGTTATTAAATGATAATTATTAGAAATGGAAGGTAAATATGGCCATATAAAAATGCAAGGTAGTGGGGGTTCTTTTAATTAATATTATTATTTTTAATTTATTTTGATTGACAGATCAACTTACTGCCACAATACTTAATAAAAGAGTATAAATATTATAATATCGTGATTTTTAAGAGTGCACTAAGCCATGACGATGTCACATGCAAACCCTCGTGCCACGATAACCCTTCATTGTTAATTTGACTTGTGGATAATTGAGAAATTAGCTGACGTTAAATTCGGAGGGAGGATATTTTTATATTTTTCATTTTAGATGTGCTACTTGTATTGTAATACATACGGAATTTCTTTATCATGGCTGCGGGGCCTTTTTTTTTTTATTTTACCAAAAGAAATTCTTTTCATATTTGGTACTAGACGTCGAATTTGTCCTTTGGGGTAATCGTTTGTAAGGATACACGATATTTTTAATCGATTATTTCTCAAACTAACACAAATCTATTTATAATACATGTCTCCAGGCGTAAAATAATGAGTACGTCTCGTCTAATGTTAATTATTTTTTAGTAGAGACTCGTTTGTTGGTCAAAATTCTAATGAGTTTAGGTGTTGGATATGCTATGGTTATTTCTAATTACTATTTAATATGAGACTAACTGATACGGTTTAAAAAATTCATTGAAAAAAATAACACATTGGCGTTCACCTCTGTCGAAAGCTAAGACGCGAGGCAAAACGATATACTGCTCTCAAAAGAAAAATTTCTGCATTATTTCTTCTTTGGAAAATCGAGTTACTAATACTATAGTAATTAAATTAATAATGATATTGTGAAAAACCCTATTTTTGGCACGAATATTATTCACGTACACAAGGGGAAGAGCGAAGAAATGATCACGTAATCAAGAAATTATTAAAAAAAAGAACCCCTTTCCTATGAAATGTTAGGAACTTTCCAAACCAACGGTTATTATGGTTATAATAGATATTTAAATAGGAAAATTTGGTGTAAATATCCATCTTATTGATTTTCTTCTTAAAATAAATCTAACTTTAGTTCTTTCTGAATAAACCCAACTATAATAGGTATCTTCTCAGATTACACCCATAGTACTTTTAACCTATTCAATATGTTAAACTTTTTATTTTTTTTTCTTCTTTTTTCTTTTCTATTTGAATAAATTATTTTTCACACTTTAGCTCGAAAATTTGAAAATAAGTATTTCGTTGAACATCCTAGGAAATTCTTAATAAATAAATTTAAAATATAAATAAATCAAAGTTTAAAAAAAATAAGAAAAAAATAATGTATTAAAAAGTCACGTTACTTTATTATATTAGTTATACCTAAAAATTAACTCCAACATGATAAGAATTTAAAAAATCAAAACAAAAATTTTTTAGCGTAAATGCCATGAAATTCTTGGTACAACTGAATTTTTTTGAAAATTTCATAAAAAAAGTATCAAATATTTATACCGAAAATTCCTGAAAGTATAAATAAGTAAATTATCAAATAAAATAAAATATTCAAGCAGAGGACGTTCTTATTCAATAAATATGTTTTTTTTGCCGTTTTGAGGGATTCTAGAAAAAAAATTTGGTTGGCTTTTTTGTATTTTATTCATGTTGGAGATATATTGTTTTATATATTCTAATTCTTTGAACAATACCGAAGTGTATGTTCAACATGAATAAAATATAAAAAATCAAACAAAATATTTCCACAAAAATCCTTCAAAAACTGAAAAACAAAAATCAATGCGAACTTAATACAAATAAAACATAATCAAAATTTTAGAAAATAAAAAAAATGAAATTAAAATATGTCAACGAAAATATTTATTGAGAACTTCGTCTGCTTGAATATTTTAATTTTATTTGATAAATTACTTATTTATAATTTTGGGAATTTTCGGTCTTTATTTGATACCTTTTTATGAAATTTTTTAAAAAATTAATTAATATACTAAGAATGTCGTGGGATTTACGATAAAACTTTTGTGTGATTTTTATATTCTTTTCATGTTGGAATTATTTTTAATTCATAATCATAATAATAATATATAAAAACAATCTTAATATAATATAAATCATAATAAATATTTCATAACACGTTATCTGCACGATCACGCTCTATCGTCAAGATCAACCTCCGCCGTAGAGATCAACTTCAACCGTCGAATCAACGTCTTTCGAACTTCTTCAATTTGGTCGAGGTACCGTAATTTTATTTTGTGCCAATCGTTGGTTTAATTGTGGTATACGACTTTCCATTTTTATTAAAGGTGATGAGATCCAGATTTTGATTCTCTGTCATAGCTTGTGAAAATATTTTAGCGAATTTTACAAAAATAGTTCAAAAATAATTTTTACTTATATTCTTGAATATATTTCGTTGTAGTTTTAAATCTCTTTTAATATTTTGTTGTGTTTTTTAATTGTTTATATTTTATAGTAATATGGCGAACCTGGCAAGCCTCGAATTTGTTGCATTGGATATCAACGGCAAGAACTATTTATCTTGGGCACTAGATGCCGAAAGTCACCTGAAAGCCAAAGGTTTAGGTGACACCATTATCCCTGCGAAAACCACAACAAATCAGGATGCAGGCGCATCACAACCGCCGCCAGTGGCACAACCATATCCACCACTCCTCATGATAAGGCAAAAGCCTTGATATTTCTTCGCCACCACATTCATGAAAGTCTGAAAATTGAATACTTAAACGAAAAGGATCCGGCTGAGTTGTGGAAAAGTTTGAAAGAACGATACGACCACCTGACAACTGTTATCCTGTCGAGAGCAAGGTACGAGTGGATAAACTTACGACTGCAAGATTTTAAATTGGTGAATGATTATAACTCTGCAGTTCATAGAATTACTTCTACATTGGAATTATGTGGAGAAGCAATCACTGATAATGATAAGCTCGAAAAAACATTCACCACTTTCCATCCGTCGAATGTAGTATTACAGCAACAATATCGTGAAAGGCAATTCAAAATGTATGCAGAACTTATATCTGTTTTATTGCTCGCTGAGCAAAACAACGAATTATTGATGAAAAACCACGAATCCCGACCAACCGGTGCGGCTGCGCTCCCCGAAGCGAATGTACTCAGACGAAATAATAATGATAATAATCGAGGTAATGGTCATGGACGTGGACGTGGCGGATATCGCGGTCGCGGACGAGACCGTGGTCAAGGCCGAGGTCGTGGCCAAGGATACTACGGCGGTGATTATCAGTACTTCCGTGGTGGTTATCAAAACAATCCTGGTGGTTATCAAAGTCTTCCCCAGAAGAGGAAAAGCTATGAGAAGAGGCACACCGAATAAAATGATAATGATGAACGATGCTATCGTTGCGGTGGTTTGGCCCATTGGTCGAAAACTTGTCGCACGCCCAAACATCTCGTTGAATTACATCAAAAGGACAAAGGAAAAAAATTGAAACAAATCTTGTTCAGGGTGATCTCGCCTCTACTTCTGGTGTCAATGATGAAAGTACTCATTTCGAGGCCACGGATTTTCAATAAGCTTGATGTGATTTCCTTATATGTTATTATTATATGTTTAATTATGTGTGTGTATTATATGCTTGTTTATATGTATCGTTGTGTTAAGTTATTTGTATGTTTGCATGCTTTGTTATCAATACTAATGGTTATTATGTGCTTATTATTAAGGACATTCATACAATGGATACAAGCATGTGCAATGGAGAATTATGTCTCGCAGACTGCGCAACAACTCATATGATTATGAGAAATAAGAAATATTTTGATCATTTTGAAATGAAAGGAGAGAGTGTCATTACTATCTCGGGCAGTACAAATATGATTGAAGACTCCAGAAGAGGTAGTATTTTACTGCCGAAAGGGACAAGGCTAATTATTGAAAATGCCTTATATTCTCCTAAGTCTCAAAGAAATTTACGAAGCTTTAAAGCTATTCGAAATAATGGATATCATGTTGTGACGGCAGAAAAGGGAGACGTCGAATATTTGCACATGACAAAAGTGATTTCGAATGATAAAATAATCATGGAAATATTACATTCTTTTGACTCTGGGTTATACTATACATATCTGAGAACAATTGAATAATATGCTATCATAAACCAAAAGTTTACTGATGACAGTACATTCAATGTTTGGCATGACCGGTTTGGCCAACCCGGTTCAATTATGATGCGGAAAATAATTGAAAATTCACGTGGACATTCGATAAAGAACCAAATGATTCTTCAATCTAATGAATTATCTTGTGCTGCTTGCTCTAAAGGGAAGTTAATTGTTCGGCCATTACCAATGAAAGTAAAGAATGAATCTATTGTATTTTTGGAACGTATACATGGTGATATTTGTGGACTGATACACCATCATGTGGACCATTTAAATATTTTATGGTATTAATTGATGCATCGAGTAGATGGTCCCACGCATGTTTATTATCTACAGGGAATGTGGCGTTTGCCAGGTTGCTTGCTCAGTTGGTTCGATTAAGAGCACATTTTCCGAATTATCCGATAAAGAAAATACGCCTTGACAATGCTGGTGAATTTACTTTCATGACATTTAATGATTATTGTATATCTATCGGTATTGATGTTGAGCATCATGTGCCACATGTTCATACGCAAAACGGTCTTGCAGAATCGTTGATTAAACGTCTGCAATTAATTGCAAGACCATTATTGATGAAGTCGAAGCTTCCCTCGTCTTGTTGGGGACATGCTATATTACATGCAACGGCACTAATTCGCATCAGACCAACAAGTTACCATGATATCTCCCCGTTACAAATGATTTATGGTCAGGAACCAGATATTTCCCATCTAAGAATTTTTGGACGTGCGGTATATGTTCCAATTGCGCCACCACAACGCACAAAGATGGGACCTCAGAGGAGGTTGTGAATATATGTCGGATTTGAATCTCCATCCATTATAAGATATTTAGAACCGCTGACTGGAGATTTATTCACGGCTAGATTTGCAGACTGTCACTTCGATGAAACAAATTTTCCGACATTAGGGGAGAAAGGAAATAGTTGGAAAGCAATATTAGTTGGAATGAACTATCACTAAATCATTATGATCCTCGAACTAAAGAATGTGAACTGGAAGTTCAGAAGAAAATTCATTTACAAAGCTTAGCGAATCAATTGCCAGACAGCTTCACTGACCCAAAGAGAGTGACTAAGTCACATAGTCCGGCTGTTAATGCTCCTGCAAGAATTAATGTTCCTACAGAACAAACACGAGATATTGAGCCTAAACCACAACTGAAGCGTGGTAGGCAATCCGGTTCCAAAGATAAAAATCCTCGGAAAAGAAAAGGAGCAAATAATAAGAATGGCCCAATCGAGGATTTATCGACTAAAGAAGAGTCGATGACCATAAATGACGATACATATGAAACTCAGGTACCTGAACATATTGAAAATAATAATAATGAAGAGATCTCCATCAATTACGCCCAGAATAGAATTAGATGGAACCAAGATAAAGTCAACGTTGACGATAAATTCTCATTTAACGTAGCGCTACATGAAATGAATGAGATGGATGAAAATGAGGATCATGAACCAAGGTCCGTGTTAGGATCGGTTGACGCGTTTGGAGGGGGTGAATAAACGCTTGACTCTTTTTCGGTTTATTTAGCTATTTCGTGCGGTGACTGGTATTCAACCAGTGACCTGTCAGTATTAGTGCGGAAAATTATACTGAACGACTGTAGCCAATGTGAAAATAAATACGTGTGTGTGTGAGACCGAGTTGTTTCTGGAAGTTCGGAGTTAAAATCTCCTACGTCTCCCCTTCTTCCTCGCAAGGAAGGTTCACTAGATCTTCAGTTATACAAATCACAGTACAACCTACCCAGCTGAACACAGCTCTAATCTAGGGAATCACCTAGGCAGTCGTTTACAACATTCCACCTACTTCAACAGCTTTTTATAGTTCGTTGGAAATAAAGAACATAAACTAAGAACAGTTATGTCTTTAGACTTCACTCTTTATTTTCGCTTTTTCAGTGTTTGAAGATCGTCAATAGTCGCTTAGAATACGTGAGATGATGAAGTAGTTGTCTTCAGCTTGTATTCCTCCTTTTATAGCTGAGGTTTGAATTTGAACCCGTTGTGAGATAAACTCTTCACTTTGAACAGTGCATTAATTGACTTTCCCAAAATGGGTCTGTCCGGTTTGTGCTGCAGTTTATCATGTCACTATGCTTTATTCCTCATTTGCGTTAGTTGACCTCTGTTTCACTCTAGACTTGCAGCTTTCAATTGAATGTCTGAAATTTCCTTGTTGTCTTAGCAAGGTCTTGTCTCGAGTGTCCAACCTGTATCAAGCCCGGTCCAGCATACTTCAGTGTTCTGTTTGAAGTCTTGTTCGTGACCGGTATCCATAGTCGGTATGCGATAGAATTCTTCGTACTTAGTTCATACCGGTCACTTAAGATTAGCGTATGTTCCTCAGTGTGGACCGATGCGTTAGATCTCCGGTTTCATATCTTTAGTCAGTTTTGTCAACACCAAAACTATTAATCCGAATGTTTGAATTCGTATTACTAGCAGTCTGTAAACGAATGCAGACTACGAAAAGATTGACCAAAATGGAAAGATGCAATCGAGGCAGAATTAAAATCACTAGAGAAACGAAAAGTTTTCGGACCTGTAGTCCGCATACAAGAAAATGTAAAGCCGGTTGAATTTAAATGGATTTTTATTAGAAAGAGAAATGAAAATGGGAAAATTGTAAGATATAAAGTACGGCTTATCGCACAAGGTTTCTCGCAGAACCTGGTATTGATTATGATGAGATATATTCTCCTGTGGTGGACGCAACTACTTTTCGTCATATAATTAGTCTGGCAGTACGTGAAGGACTCGATATGCGTCTAATGGATGTCGTCACTGCTTATCTATATGGCTCACTTGACAGTGACATTTATATGAAGCTTCCGGAAGGATTTCAGCTGCCTGAAAATTCAGGGCCGCGATATGAGTACTCAATTAAGCTAAATAAGTCGCTTTATGGATTGAAGCAATCCGGGCGTATGTGGTATAATCGCCTAAGTGAATATTTATTGAAAGAGGGCTATACAAATGATCAAATTTGCCCTTGTATATTTATGAGGAGATGTGATAACGAATTTGTCATTATAGCAGTATATGTCGACGACATCAATATAGTTGGAACTCCTGAAGAGTTGTCGAAAGCGGTTAATTGTTTGAAAAAGGAGTTCGAAATGAAAGATCTCGGTAAAACAAAATATTGTCTCGATTGCAAATTGAATATTTGAAGAATGAGATATTTGATCAAGAAACTTATACGAAAAAGGTGTTGAAAAGTTTTTACATGGACAAAGCTCATCCAAAGGATATTCCCATGATAGTCCGTTCATTAGACGTGAATAAAGATCCGTTCAGACCACGCGAAAATGATGAAGAGATACTTGGTCCTGAAGTACCATATCTTAGTGCTATAGGAGCTATAATGTATCTTACAAGTCATACACGACCTGATATAGCGTTTGCAGTAAATTTATTGGCAAGATACAGTTCTTCGCCTACTTGTAGACATTGGAACGGAGTCAAACGAATATTTCGATACCTTCAAGGAACAACTGATATGGGACTGTTCTTCTCTAATGAGTTGAAAACGGATTTAATTGGGTATGGAGATGCTGGATTCTTATCCGACCCGCATAATGTACGATCACAAACGGGGTTACTTATTTACGTATGGTGGAACTGCTATTTCATGGAGATAAGTTAAACAGAGTTTAATTGCCACTTTATCTAATCATGATGAAATACTAGCGATCCATGAAGCTAGCAGAGAATGTGTCTGGTTGCGATCGATTACTCAGCATATACAACAAACTTGAGAATTATTATCGGAAAAGTTACTTCCGACGACATTATATGAAGATAACGCGGCATGCATTGCCCAATTAAAGGATGTATATATCAAATGTGATAGAACAAAACATATAGCACCAAAATTTTTCTTTACACATGAGCTGGAGAAAAATGGTGATATTGAAGTACAACAAGTGCGATCAAATAAAAATCTTGCAGATTTGTTTACAAAAGCACTTCCCCCAATAATTTTCAGAAGGTTAGTATATGAAATTGACATTCGAAGACTTAGAGATTTAAAATGATGTCATCATCAGGGGGAGTAAATATGTGTTGCACTCTTTTTCCCTTAACTGTGGTTTTTCCCATGTGGTTTTCCTAGTAAGGTTTTTAATTAGGCAACAAGCTAAAACATATTCTTTAAAAAACATCCAAGGGGGGTATTATGAACAGATCATGATTCATCACAATGAATCATCAAAATTAAATCATGATTCATCACAATGAATCATCGAAATTGTGTGATTAAATGTGGATGTTTTTGGAATATTAATGACTCGTGAATTAAGATAAGATGAAGTGTATAAAAATATATTGTATTTTTGTATGAAATGTATAGATAATTAAATTGTATTTTAGTGTATGATTTTAGGATAAATAGGTGTTTTAAGTTGCATTGTAAAGATATAAAAAAACTATAGAAAATATATTATCTCCCTTTAAATTCTCTCCTTATATTATTATAAAATAATCATAATATATAAAAATAATCTTAATATAATATATATCATAATAAATATTTCATAACATGAATGATTTATAAATTGAAGTGATGCGAGTGCAATATTTAAATTAAATCAAGCTATATTAAATCGAGCGTGCAGTAGTGGGACCACAGTCAAGGAAAAAATCTTTTTGTCTTAATCTTTTTTTATTGGATTGAATTGAAAACGCAGTTCTACGCCCTAATTTTCAAAACAACATTATACATAATATCGGGCACGTCACTATCTATGGTGCAACAAAAATCCCAAGTTGTGATACCACAAAAATTATTTAATTTCAATATTGGAATTGAGATAATTGGAAACTAAGCTGATCGATTTGACTGTCCACTCATGACAAGACATTTGTCCATCCTTCTAAAAGGACTTTTCTTCCTTGAATGGGTAAATTAATTATCATGTTCTTTCTAGGTTTGAACTTCCTTATCAGTATCTCTAACAAAAAATCTTCTTTTCACTATCCATCTGCGAAAAAAGTTGTGTAATTAATACCTCAAACAGTGAACGGACGAAAATGCCCTTTCCTGAAATTAAATTGGACATCATACTAACTGCTTTGATTATTATACCAACTGTTATTCTGATTACACCAACTATTTATCATTATTATACCAACTGGTATAGTGTACAATTCAGTTGGTATAATTACGACAACAGTTGGTATAGTTTCTGCAATTTCTAGTATAATTTCAAAATCAGTTGGTATAAATGTCCAATTTCGTTGTATAAACTTATAATAACGTTATTTACCGGTACGATAACCAAAATAGGTGGTATAATTCCAAAATCAGTTGGTATAAATGTCCAAATTCGTGGCATAAAATTACAGTAACGTTATTTACTGGTACGATAACGAAAACAGATGGCACAATTTCCTCAATTTCTGGTATAATTTCAAAATCATTTGGTATAATGCCTAATTTTTTTGTATAAAATTATAATACATTTATTTATTAGTATAATTACGAAAACAGATGGTACAATTTCTATAATTTCTGGTATAATAGCATAATCAGTTGGTATAATGTCCATTGTATAAAATTCGAATCTCACTATTTACTGGTATAATAACTAAAATAGATGGTATGATTTCAAGATTTTCTTGTATAATGTCCAATTTTGTTGGTTTAATAACGAATGTTTTTGGTATAATTTCCTCAATTTATGATATAATAGCAAAATCAGTTGGTATCATGCCTAATTTTTTTGTATAAAATTATAATACCTTTATTTATTGGTATAATTACGAAAACATTTGCGATAAAAGTGAACGGACGAAAATGCCCTTTCCTGAAATTAAATTGGACATCGTACCAACTGCTTTGATTATTATACCAACTGTTATTCTTAAGCACCTAACCTTTGTTGTGAGGACTTATCTTACTGACAAGGTGTGTGCCCAGCTAAAGGAAGATCATCTTAGGGTGTTCTTTGGATTGATTTGATAGGTGGTCAGAGGCTGGAAGTAGAATGAGGTTTATTGGTATAATTACGAAAACATTTGCGATAAAAGTGAACGGACGAAAATGCCCTTTCCTGAAATTAAATTGGACATCGTACCAACTGCTTTGATTATTATACCAACTGTTATTCTTAAGCACCTAACCTTTGTTGTGAGGACTTATCTTACTGACAAGGTGTGTGCCCAGCTAAAGGAAGATCATCTTAGGGTGTTCTTTTGGATTGATTTGATAGGTGGTCAGAGGCTGGAAGTAGAATGAGGATTGGGAAGAGGACATCGAATAGGCTCTGATTATACCAATTGTTTATCATTATTATACCAACTGGTATAGTGTACAATTCTGTTGGTATAATTACGACAACAGTTGGTATCATTTCTACAATTTCTAGTATAATTTCAAAATCAGTTGGTATAAATGTCCAATTTCGCTGTATAAACTTATAATAACGTTATTTACGGGTACGATAACCAAAATAGATGGTATAATCTCTACAATTTCTGGTATAATTCCAAAATCAGTCGGTATAAATGTCCAATTCGTGGTATAAAATTACAGTAACATTATTTACTGGTACGATAACGAAAACAGATGGCATAATTTCCTCAATTTCTGGTATAAATCATTTGGTATAATGCCTAATTTCTTTGTATAAAATTATAATGCATTTATTTGTTAGTATAATTACGAAAACAGATGGTACAATTTCTATAATTTCTGGTATAATGTCCAATTTCATTGTATAAAATTCGAATCTCATTATTTACTGGTATAATAACTAAAATAGATGGCATGATTTCAACATTTTCTTGTATAATGTCCAATTTTGTTGGTATAACAACGAATGTTTTTGGTATAATTTCCTCAATTTTCTGGTATAATAGCAAAACGAGTTGGTATCATGCCTAATTTGTTTGTATAAAATTATAATACCTTTATTTATTGGTATAATTACGAAAACATATGGTACAATTTCTATTTTCTGGTATAATAGCATAATCAGTTGGTATAATGTCCAATTTCATTGTATAAAATTCGAATCGCATTATTTTTTGGTATAATAGCGAAACCAGATGGTATAATTTCAACATTTTCTGGTATAATGTCCAATTTTATTGGTATAATAACGAAATTTTTTGTTATAATGCATGTGAAAATAATTATTCAGCTTTTTTGACTATGTGAGACAGGGTATTTTCGGCTTTTTAACGCTGAAAAGAGCTTTTTAGGTACTGAACAGGAAGAAATTTTCAAATGGGTACTTATATAAGGAAGAAATAATTCCAGAGGTATTTAAAAGGAAGTTGAAAACTTGAAAAGGCTTGATAAGGAATTAACCCAATAACAAATCTTTGTCTTTTACATATGATTTTTCTCAACTACTAGGTGAATCTACAGAAAAATACGCATTTGTATAAAAAATTTGCAAGTCATTATCCATATCAGAAAAAAAATTTATAAGTACCTGTTTGACTGTGTGTACCATTTTTTTCAGTTTTGACTTACCTTTATATGTATATTACGTACCACATCACGCGTTGAATATGGTACCTATATCGTTTCTATATGCTACTTTAATGTGTTATATGATGTATCATTTTTCGCTATATTATGTACCACAATACGTTGCTCTCTGGTACCTAAATATGACGTACCTTGCGGCGGGACGGATACCAATGTGCAAAAAAATTATTCTAATAGGTACATGCATATAAAAACACTGACAGAGCAATGACTTGCAACTTTCTATATAATGGTGTTTTTTTGTCTGATAATTTCCCCAACAACTATTCTATTCTTTCTAAATTCAAAAAATAGTGAAAAAAAACCCTTTTCTGTAGTTAAAATATAAAACGCTAGTGAATGTGAGGCACTATATTATTTACAAGAAAAATGACGCCTTTTACAAATTGATTTATACCTTTTACAAAATAAAATTTACTCTTAATTGATCTCCTTCAATTTTTCACTTTCAAAAACATTTAATTTTCATCAAATTATTTACAATGAAAACCATCTATACTTTTTTTATTCCCAGAAAGGTCATCATCTTGTTAAATAATTGAATGGTACTGTAGAAAATTTTGATCTCCATTTTATTCTTAAAATAAAATTGCAAGATTATCACATTCATATGAATGTTCCTAGATTTAGTAACTCTTCACAGTGTTGTAAACCTTCTTGCAATGTCGCTATACTTAAACATAGAATAGAAAACGCTTTTAATTGAGCCCTCTTATCCGAAACATAACCTTTGTTCCTTTTACCAAAATTAAATATCATGTATGATTGAGGCTGCGTTTGTTGGATTACATTCAATGGATCCTCAAAGTGTGGCCATGGTGGAAAAAAAAAGTTTAATTTTACTATAAATGGAAAAATAACCCATCAACTCTTATTATGAAAAAAAATGCATAAATAGACATATGTGATAAATCTAAATCTTATCCAAATTAATAATTGGTATTATTTTTTCCAATTTTGATTCGATTTGCTATATTTGAGTAATAAGTAATAAAGGGTGAAATTTCATTGTCATGGGAAAAGATCCATGCATTAATTTGACTTAGTAATCATTCCTAGATAATTAATGATTATTTTTAGTATAGTCCTAGCAAAGGATATATCGATATTCATAACTGGTTTCCATTCCATAAATATCTGCAATATTATATTATCCAACCATATATAGTTCCACAATTCGTCTAAATAGTAACTACATTGCATGTCACTTAAAATTTGGAACCACATATTCTATTGACACACTTTGATTAAATAATATTTCATTTATATGTACTTCACTTGGTATTCATTAAAATAGTTTTAATTTAGATGTAATAAAAAGAATGACTTCGAGAAAGAGTTAGTTGTAGCCTAACAAATATTTAATAAACTAACATAAATAAAGAACCTGTAAGATTACGACACGTAAGCGATTATTAATTACCACAAATCTTTACGTGAATTAGATTAAATTTAGAGAATCGAGGTTTGTCCATATTATTGACACAACAAGAAAATGTTATTTTTCTTCTATTTCAAGTTGGTTTCTTATTCTCAATCCGTGTAAGGATAAGCCTATTAACTAATACTAAATCTTACAATTATCTCTAAGCATCCATAGGATAAGAAAGAATGAATGTCAGTTTATGACTAACTACTGCATTCTCACACATTATTCTATGAATGGTATAAATAGATGGTTTCTGAATAATTAAGGTAACGACTTATCCATAAAGAATATAACCATTTGATGATAGAAATATATTATGCAACCGAAAAAAATCAGATGGTTCTTGTTCAACTGCAGAAATATTTCTGTGTTTATAAAATATTAATGGAAGCAAATGTATCGACGATCTGCGACGCTTTTTATTCGGAGATTCCATTTGCTTTTCAAGATTCGGATCAGATTCAAAATATATATTTTAATTTAGTTACAAATAGTTGGTGCCATGTTTATCCCGACAAACACAATTCTTGTTTCCCATCTTCGAACTTCCTAAATACTCGCTAAACAGCTTATTTTCAAAATGATTATTGATAGTGGTTAATTGCTTTTATTTGCAAGATTTTGTAATTTAATTCGTTGGAAAGCTTACAAATTTGTGATTACCAACGCAACTATACGTTGGGTTGTGGCCCTAATGGTACGTAAAGTAATAAATAAAATGTATATAGTTCGTATATTGTCTTAATGACCTTTTTTACAAGTATCACTCACCATACAAAAATAATGAAAATAAATAAAAAATTTTAAATAAGAATAAAAGAAATTTAAATATTACTCCCCCTGATTTTAAAAACAAGTTGTGTAAGGATGACACAAAATTAATAAGAGCATCTCCAATGTGTATTTTATATTTGTGTAAAACACAAAATAAAGTACGTCTCTACTCCAATGAAACTATATTTAACACTAATATTATGTTGGTGGTAGGGTTGCAAACGAATCGAATCGAATCGAATAGCTTGATATTCTTTTCGTATTCGATTAATTATACGATATTCTTATTCGTATTCGATTAATGAACGAATTTTTTTTCCGATTCGAATTCGATTCAAATGTCTTATCCGAATATATTCGAATATTTTCGAATATTCTGATTCGTATATAATTTTTTCCCTGTAATAAGAAATAAATATTATAGCAAAAGATACCGTAACATAATTGAGTCATTAAATCAATATAGCTTACAAAACACATTTAAATCAATATAGCTTACAAAACACATTCAATCCAAAACGATTCGAGACATAGACATCAAAAAATTATTGTCTCCTTGCTTCCGAAAATCACGCTTGCAAAATGACATCAACCGATTCTCTTCCACCTATAAGATAAATTAAGAGATTATTACCAAAGTGATTGAAATCGTTAGATTTTCAATCCCGCACAAGCAAAGCATTATACAAACGAAAAGTAAATTAGCAACATAAGAAAAATAATTAACCATCAATCGGCAGTTTGTATTGCAAGGCGTTAATTCACAAATCATCAATTAGCACAACAATCATGATAAAATATCAAATAAAAGATACAAAAAAGAACATACATATGTCGTAACCGATGTAGTGATTCCGTGAAGTTGTCGAACACAATCTGCTCCACATATCAAGACTTGCACCATATCGGATGATAACTTAGAGCGGTAAGGATCTAAAACTCGGGTCCCTGCACTGAATGTAGCCTCAGACGCCACCGTGCTAACGGGAATAGCTAAAACATCACGAGCCAATTTTAATAAAACCTTAAATTTCAACTCTTGCGATTTCCACCAAGCCAATGCATCAAACTCGGATCTAACGTCCCCATCGGGGCTTCTAAAGACCCCTTCCTCTAGGTAAATATCTAATTCAGATTTAATCGGGCCATCAACCTCAACCGTGTTCAAATATTCATCAAACATAGATAACCCAGTAGGTACATGCTTTCCTTTAGACATGGAACTCGTATCAATAGAACTCGTATCGGGCACGGAAGATGAACATTTACGAGATCTCATGTTATCGTCCTGGACATATTCAAAATAAAGATCATATAATGCACCACGAACCTTCAAGATATTCGCACGTGCCTCAATATCGGGGTATATCTTGTTGAAAGCAAATTCAACTAACCTCATTTTAAACCGAGGATCGAGTATGGCTCCAATAGCCATCAAAAGGTTGCAACTGCCCAATATTATCGAACTTCTGTTTCATCTTGCGAATCATGCCTCTAATGAACTCATCATGATGGCTCTCTTTCTCATTTAGCACATGCGCAACTCTCCAAATAACAGCAAGAAAAACGTTAGAGGTAGGATAAATAGTACCCGATATCACATGAGTAGCTTCATAAAATAGTCCTAGAATGTCCACGACATCCTTGACTTTATCCCAATCTTCTGAAGTGGGACAACAACCGTATAAAGGCTCTCTTTGTGCAAAGATAGGAAATGCATCCTTCTTCATGGCTTCAACCAACATCTCGTAAGTTGAATTCCAACGAGTAGGACAATCTATGATTAACCTTTTCACCGGAATTCCCAAATGATGTATGATATCAGAAAACTTTCTCAATCGAGATTCTGATTGATTAATGAACCGCACACTATCTTTAACGTCTTCAATAATGCATTTAATTTCAGAAAGACCATCTTGAACGGTAAGGTTTAGAATGTGTGCGGTACACCTCACATGGAATAACTTACCATCTAATGGCAAGTTACGACTCTTGGAAAAGGTCTCTTTGGCAATTCGAATTGCGGAATCATTGTTTGAAGCATTATCCACCGAAATGGTAAAGACCTTTTGTTCGATGCCCCAATCTTTCGTGCACTTCATAAGCCCATCAAAGATATCAACGCCTAATAAAAATAATGACATAACTAGTAGTTAGTAACAAAAATAATAAGATATTTAAGATTATCATTACCGGTGTGTGGAGGTGGGAGAGGCATAAAACTAAGAATCCGTTTTTGGAGTTGCCATTGCGAGTCAACAAAGTGTCCGGTGACACACATGTAAGAGATCTTTTGCACTTTGGACTTCCAAATATCGGTGGTCAATGAAATCTTATTGATGCTTTTCAACATCAAATGTAACTTCTTCTTCTCTAACTCATACACACTAACCATATCATTCTTTGCCGTGGTGCGAGAGATCTTCTCAAATTGTGGAAGATTGACTTTGAACATTAACGAAAAACCATAGTTTTCCACGACATTGAATGGTTGCTCATGCATTAGAATCCAATGGGCAATAGCTTCTCTTTGCTTCATATGATCATATCTCCCACTAGATAAAGGAGTCAACTCATATTTAGATTTTACCGATTGTAATTGCAAAGTTGCTTGCTTCTCCATATGAAGTTTCTTTTGAAGACACCTCAAATGATTCCAAAGATGAGTTTTTGTGGCGCTAGTTGGCTTACAGAGGAGGCCCTTGCAATGTTTGCACTGGTATTTCTTAGCTCCATTGCTTAAAGTCACTTCAACAAAATTGGTGTAAGCTCTCGATATTTTCTTGCGCTTTCTCTTTCAGAGGTGACTTGCATCATCAGCATTTTCACCTTCTTTGTCTTCACCAATTTCGTCTTCCGCGTCCACATCTTGAATTCCGGGACTATTGACATCTTCAATACTATCACCCCCATCGTTTGCCTCCGCTCTCGGACTTAATACCTTTGATTACACGTTTTAGTAATCAAAAAACAGAAAACAGAAAATAAGTAATTATGTTTGAACAATTTAAAGTCATTTGTATACTTTATTTTCACATACAACATAAAATAATACCTCGTGAATTTCCTCGGATTGTGCAATGTCACCTCCTTGAACTGCTTCCTCTATTGCATTTGAAGAATCCATATATTCCAATGTCTTTGAATCAAAGCTTCGCAATAGTTTACCCACGTCAGACCTCAGAGCTAGCTACGAAATTGAGTAAAGCATCAATACAAATCACAAAAACCTTCAATATAGCAACTACCAAGGAACCACAACCAAAACATCAAGATTTCATTTAACCAAAACAACCAAACCTTCAATATAGCAAGGAACTAATACAATAGAGCACTCTGGAGAAATACTTACTATCGCAGACAATGACTATGACCCGGTCGAACCACAGTGGATGGCGAGTTAGACTACTAGTGGCGTCGTGGCCGGTGCGGTCGATGGTGGCTGGACTGTCGGCGAAGGCGAGAGAGACTGCATGGACTTTGGGGTCTTTTGAGTGTTATGATGTATCTTACGTGAGGGAGGGTGAGGGTTTTTTGATTTGTGATTTTTGGGCTATTATATCCTTCTCCACATGCCTATTAGAAATTACATGTATTTATTTTGGCTCTAAGATCCTTCTAAATGGGCCTATTAAAAATTACAATTATTTTATAATATATTACAATTTATAAATATATAATAAATTACACGAATCGAATAATTCGGTTAATACTCGAATCGAATACTAAGGTTTTATATTCGTATTCGGATAACTTTCGAATAAAAAATAATATTCTTATTCGGATTTGTATTCTAAATATTCGAATTCGAATCTTAAAATTTCGAATCGAATCGCGAGTCGAACCAAAAAAATTCGATTCTTTTGCAACCCTAGTTGGTGGGCAGAGAAACTCTAGTTTCAGAGTAACCACAATTTTCAACACAAAAATAGAGTTGTAGTTTCTATTTACTTATATTTTATTTACTAAATATATTGTATTTATATTTAAATATTTAATCTTTTCTTATAATAATAAAAGTAAAAAATAACATTAATTTTCTTTTATTTATTGATATTTTCCTTTTAATTTAATAAAATTATAATTAAATAATATGCTAATTTGGTAATTTATCTAATTTTAAATATAATATATTGACTTTTTAATCATTCTAATATAAAAAAATTTAATAAGTAATTTAATATATAGGAATTTGATTTTTAGTGTAAAATAGAATTAATTAATTGGAGTAAAAATTAGTGTAGAAAATAGAGTTATGGGTTGGAGATTCTCTAAATAAAAGTAAAAATCTCCATTATACACTTAATTAATTAGTGTCTACCTTACACATCCTATGGGTGGTAAATAATATATAAATGTATTTTTATTAATTATCAAATAATAATAACTAAAGGGTAAATATTTAATTCAGAAAAAAGCAATGTAGTGGGTGATTGTTTTAATTTAATATTATTATTTTTAGTTTATTTTAATTGACAGACCAAAGTGACGATTTATACAAGTCCTCGACACTTAATAAAAGAGTATAGTTATTATCTTATTTAGTTTAACAACTTCTATTTTGGATAAGGGGTTAAATAGGATACAAAAATAAATTCTAAATTGATTTGTTGTTATGGAGGTAGTATAGAAAACATGCGAAGTAATACTATGGCATTAACATTATTCGTTTTACTTACGATGAATTCTCGAGTGCCTCAATTTTATTACCACAATTTAATCAACTCAATTAGCCCCCACACTTTATGTTGAGATTCTAAGTGGGTTTCGTCCCACATCGGATAATTCAAGCTCTTGAAGCTAGTATATATATAAGAGGCTTTCTCCTCCAATCACCAATTGGTTTTAGGAAGGACCCATCGATTTCTAATATGGTATCAGAGCGAGTTTCCGCTCACCGTCATCCGATTCATATGTCCACGTGTTAGGCCAGTCATGCCACACGTGAGGGGGCGTGTTGAGATTCTGAGTGGGTTTCGTCCCACATCGAATAATTCAAGCTCTTTGAACCGCTATATATATACGAAGCTTTCTCCTCCTATCACCAATTGGTTTTAGGAAGGACCCCTCGATTTCTAATACTTTACGCCTTAATTAAAGCTGTAATGATATTATTCATATCAACTAAGTATTACTTAAAAGGAATCCACCCTCCTTAAGTAAACACATCATGCAACTAATCACAAATATTAAGATAATCCTTTCATGACGTGGATTGGAACAAGTTGTTGAATGGCGTCCTTAACTTAATTCCCTTCGCTTGTTTTAAGACAAGTATGTAGGATTAAGATTGCTAGCTGTCTTCTCCTTTTCCCACACTTTAAACCGCTTTTAGCCGCACATGGTTTACATTAGTTTGAGTTTATAAGAATTATAGTTTATTTCACGTGTCGTCCCCCCATATGTTGGGGTCTTAGCTTTTGCATGAACTATTTTTCCTACTATTCACATTTTCCTTACACTCCATTGGCTGAAAATACTTGAAATTTGTAAATTTAACGACATTAAGTGCATGTATCATTCGACAACATTAATTAAATTATGTTAATTAATGGAATATAATATTTAATCTATTTTCCATTGAGCCGGTTCATGGGGTCTAGACGTATTGATTCGGTTTGAATGAGCTGAAATGGAACTGAACATTGGTCAAGAAAGGTTCAGTTTCAACTCTCCATTATACATAATTCAACTGTTGTTTATATTACCAATGAGGAAAAAATATTTCTTTTCTTAATATTTATCTTGACTTTTTAACGAAAAATAAAAAAGAAAACGTACCAATAAATGGTTACCAATGATTTACATATCTGTTAGGGTATACTAATAAAAGAGTGCAAAGAAACTAATTCTTTTTCATATGCAAAGTAGATAAATAATTAATAAAAATAGCATTAAATGGTTTACTTTACATATTAATAAGTGGACATATTAATTCTTTTTTTTTGTGTTTTTTTAAGGACATCAATATATTCTTGAAAAGAATCTTTATTAGAATTTGATGATGGACTATATCAATGGAGCCCATTATTAAGATTTGGAAAGTCATTAAAAGATCCAACAATGGCGACTTTTGTAGTTGGACTACTATATGTATACAAAATGAAACTACGTTTAATTTAACAAGATGGGAGGTCATTTATGAGATTTTAATATTTTTGGGATATAAGGAAATAATAAATAGTTGATGGACGTAAATGCAAATACTTGCAATAGCTAGGGGTGGGCATCGGGTCGGATAGTCGGGTATCGGGTAGTTCGGGTTCGGGTAGTTCGGGTTCGGGTTAAGATTTTCAATACCCGAACCCGACCCGATTTACGGCGGATACCCACTTGTCGGGTATATATCGTACCCGACTACCCGACGTCGGGTAGTCGGGTACCCGATTTTTAATTAGAATATGACTAAAAATATTATAATTCAATAATATTAAAATATCATGTTATATATTAATATCACTTACAATATTTGGATATTTTGTTTTCAATAAATATAATATATACATTGATATAAATTATCAGTTGCTAATTATACATTAATAAAATTTTGAGAATATATTTTAAATTTTTATGATGATCTATGCATTGATGTAAATTATCAGTTGTTAATTATACACTTAAAATAAGAAACTAGTCGAAATATTTTTTAAAACTTTAATATCACTCAAGTTATATATTGATATATGTATTATATATGCTTTTAATATATGTACAAAACTAATAATTTTTTTTAAAAAATATATTGGGTACCCGAATAAACGATCGGGTAGTAAATTACTACCCGATACCCGATCCGATTAACAACTATCGGGTATCGGGTTACCCGATACCCGAAAAATAACTCGAACTACTCGATCCGAACTATCCGAACCCGATTGAATTCGGGTAAAATCCGAATACCCGAATCCGAACGCCCACCCCTAGCAATAGCCCACCAATGATTAAAGGATTCCTTGCCTTGGTTTGCGGGCCAATATTAGATAAGATATTTTCTTTTTCCCTATTTTCATTCAATGTATCTTTCTTCAGTGTTACCTTTTGTAGGAAAATTTGCTCTGCCATGGATAGAAGAATCTCCTTAACGATCATCTTCCTTATTACGGTTTCAGCTTTTACCGATCATCTAAGACAGGTTCGTCGGTCGTCTCTGACGAGCTGAATATGATGAAGCTTATACGTTTTGCTGAGCTTTAACCAACGTTTCAGCTTGATGCTTTTGATTGATAGTAGAGTTCCGTTTTTGATTAGTTACTTTGTTGATTCTCCCTGAGCTTTCGTTTGAGTTTTTCGGTCGGATTGTGATTTCCTCCTTAGATAGTCATCGTTTGACCATAACTGTTCTTGACTGATTTGATTTCAGTGGCTCGCTACTTGACTGTTGATTTGGGGTGATATATAGTAAGCTAATAAGTTAAGATCTTGGGAATTGATTGTAGAGCTTTTCCTTTTATGCTAAGGGAAGGAAGGAGATCTTTTCCTTACTTTGGGTTGCGTGCAGAATCAGAGAAGCGATTGTTGATAGATCTTTCAGCTAACATCTGATTTCTAATGATGAATAAACATGAGCGATGACTAACTATTTGGACTGCAGCATATATCGGAATCTCCTGATCAGAGAAGAAGCAATTTGCTCGTATTTTGACTTGAAGGACATGAACTTAGTCATTAGATATGAACTTTTGATTCGATATGTGGAGTGTTTGATTAATTTAGAAGTGACCTTCGATTACTTCTTTAAGGGATAACACTTCGGGCGATTTTATAAGTGAATGCACGCATTTCTCATTTTCAACGACTTGGATCGATTTTCTAAAGCAATTTTAGGTTCGTTTTAGTCGATTGATTGAACGTGTTTTGGGCTCTTTATTTATACAAAAGCTTGATTGCCTCATGTTGTGCCAATATCTCTATATCCAAATTTTGATTTCCATTGTCGATCTTCAAGATCTTTCGTTTCTCGTTTCAAAGGAACAAAAAAGTCACATCAAAGAACCAAAAAAAAAAAAAATCCAACACAGAGACTCTAGTTTTCATTGGAAAATTTTGAGTTTCATTTGACAGACTTAAGTTGCCTTATGGCGCGTATTATTTATCAACAAAGATCTGATTTTCTTTCCGAAATTCATTTGTGCAGGTTGAAGCTGGGAGACCATCCCATATACTTAAACTGAACTCCAAGATTCTTCAGGTACTTTCCCTAAACTCTCAAGAGCGCGTAATATTTTAAACTTAGATATCATCTTATTGTACTATGGCTTCTTTTGCAGGAGGATATTGTTAAGCGGATTAATGATGACGACAAGGCTGGATGGAAAGCATCTATGAACCCTCGATTTTCTAACTTTACGGTAAGTTTTCTTTTGTCAAGTTTTTGGTCTTCATTTATTAAATGTGCACAAACAAAGCAAAAGAGATGACTTGTGTAGATGCTGAGAGTTTTCTAATTTCCAGGTCGCGCAATTTATGCGCATCCTCGGCGTCAAAAAGACGCCGAAAGCTGTCTTGAAAAGCACGCCAGTTGTTACCCACAAGAAGGGCCTCAAGTTGCCGACAAACTTCGATGCAAGGACAAATTGGCCTCAGTGCACAACTATTAGTGACATTCTTGGTCAGTTCTAAATATCTAATATATATATATATATATATATATATATATATATATATATATATATATAGGGGAGATTTGCTAATGCTTTTTGTTCATGCGGCTAACGTGCATTATGGATAACACCAAACAATAGATCAGGTAAAACTTACTTCATTCTCAGAAAAAAGTTGTCAACGTAAGCATCACATAAATTCCAAGCTGCTGATCTGATTCCTCGCTTCTCAGGGGCACTGTGGTTCTTGTTGGGCATTCGGTGCAGTTGAATGCCTCTCAGATCGTTTCTGCATCCGTTTTGGAATGGTTTATTTCATTCGCCAAACCCTCGATTTTTCTTCGTCATACTACTATAATGTCGAAAAAAAAGCTGATATTCAAAGTACATTTTCGCGATCTCATTTTTAGAACACAACTCTATCGGTCAACGATCTCTTAGCGTGCTGTGGCTTCTTGTGCGGCGATGGCTGCGATGGAGGCTATCCAATCAGAGCATGGCATTACTTGAAAAGCACTGGAGTAGTGACCGCAGAGGTAATAGATATTCTTGATTTTTTTTTCTAAAAAACTAACGTTTGTGATATTCTTGATTTGATAAATTTTCGTGACAGTGCGATCCTTACTTTGATAACACGGGCTGTTCACATCCCGGCTGCGAACCTGCTTATTCAACGCCTTCGTGTGTGAGAAAATGCCAAAAGGAAAATCTTCTTTGGAAAAAATCGAAGCACTATAGCGTCAACGCTTACAGAATCAGCTCCGATCCTTACAGCATAATGGCTGAGGTTTACAAGAATGGGCCTGTCGAGGTTGCCTTCACAGTCTATGAGGTAAATACAAGTAAACATGTGATACTATATTTCAAATTTTAAGCAAGCCCATTCCATTTTTTTTTATTCGAATTCATGGAATTTTCATCAAGATTCGCCTTACGAAAGCAATCTTATCGCAGGATTTTGCCCATTACAAATCGGGAGTTTACAAACACATCTTCGGCGATGAGTTGGGCGGACACGCCGTTAAGCTAATAGGCTGGGGCGCATCTGAAGATGGGGAGGAATATTGGGTCTGTTTTTTTGAGCCCTATGCTATTATGACTACATAAAAGATGGCTTTTTTTTCTATGTAAAATCAGCACAACACTGACTTCCCACTGTTTTTTACCTCTCAGCTATTGGCGAATCAATGGAATAGGAGCTGGGGCGACGTAAGTTTTTTTCCTTTTGATCCCTCAGCTGTTTTACGCTTTCAGTAAGCAGCTGTTTTTTAATCCGTATTTCTTATTACGTACGGTAATTTTCAGGATGGGTACTTTAAGATCCGTCGAGGGACAAACGAGTGTGGAATCGAAGAAGATATTACGGCGGGTTTGCCTTCACCAAGAAACGTGATCGTTGAAGATGGCGATTGGAGCGCCATTTCACTCGATGCGTCGATATAAGGTATCGTAATTTAATGGGCTTTTATCGATCTATCGATCGATGTTGTAAGATAGAAACTTTTATCTAAAAAATGAGCCGCTGGCTTGTGCTTCGTAAGCTTATGTTGGTGCTTTAATTCTGGGATTTGTGTTTGTGTCTTTGTTGTGTAAATTTCGTATGTCTTGAACTAAGTTCTGGGAATATTTCAGTATTATCATGGTTACATTAGACTAATCTACCGTTATTCAAATAGGCGGTCATATAAATTGAAGCCATTGAACAAATCAGGCTAAAACATGAATGTGTATCTGTGTGTGTATAATATATACTACCTCAGTCTAGGGTTGTCAATGGGGCCGGGATTCCCCGTCCCTGCGGGGATCCGCCCCGAATAGGACGGGGAATCCCCGCTATTCTACCCCCGCAGGGAGGGGACAGGGGAGCATTTTTCCCCGCGGATATCCCCGCCCCATCCCCGATAAAAAAATAAATATATATTATATTCAATTAATATTATTATTAGATAAACAATATTAAAATATACTTTGGAAAGATTAAAATAATATAAGTATGATTAAAATATAGTTTAAATAATATAAATAATATTAAAATGTAGTTTAAATAATATAAATAATATTAAAATGTAGTTTAAATAATATAAATAACATTAAAATATATTTAAAATGATATTAAAATAATAAAAATTGATTTGTTTTTGTAAAATAGTGACGGCCGGGGAATCCCGTGGGGCGGGGATCCCCGCGGGGATGGGGACGATTTTGTCCCCGTTTGCCTCGCGGAGACGGGGACGGGGATTAGATCCCCGCCCCGAACCCGCCCCGTTGACAAGCCTACCTTTGTCCCACTTAATACTTCCCAAAAATTAGTAGGCACGTAGATTAAAAAACCATAATTTTTAATATTATAGTACACTTCATAATATATACTACCTCTGTCCCACTTAATACTTCCCAAAAATTAGTAGGCAAGTAGATTAAAAAAACATAATTTTTTAATATTATAGTACGCTTTTAAGGAATGGAGAGAGAAAACTAATTAGTGGGCATGCATTAAGAAGCCTTTTTTAAATATAAATGGTGTAATTGGTTTAATTATTGGAATAAGTTTTTACCAAAAGTAGAAATGAGAAGAATTATATGGGACGCCCGAAATAGAAGGAGTAGAAGATATAAGTGGAACGGAGGAAGTATTATACGTCTTTTCTTGGGTTGTTTTGTATGGAAGTCAATGAATGTAAGACATAATTTACGCAAAAGTGAAGCAAAAAAGACCAATGTGCCAAGTTGTTCAAAGTCTTTGATGTTCGATGTTATCCCCGGATTTAACCGGTAAAATATTCGAGCCTAATCGAAACGGGCGTGAAAGATCTCCCGCGAAAAGCATCCTCGATGAGGGAAACCGCCCCACGAGGCATAAAAGATCTCTCGAGGCGATATCCCGTGGAAAACAACCCCCGAGGCGACATAAGCCTGAACGCTCCCGAGGGACGACGCCGAACTGCACTCGAGCAATTTCCCGAGGACGCCGAAAGAAAGCCACCCGAGCTATGACGATTCGCTTTAGCAATCTCCCGAGGACATCACTCATAAAGTTATTAACCCACTAACATTCTCCTACACATATAACTAACCCCACTAATGTTATAACTAACCCACTAACACCCATGATCATAACCAATTTGACGTGGCAAGGAAAGGGTAGGAAGCTTCATATATAAAGAACAGTTTTCTCAAGTGGAGGGGGATCTCTCTCATTCGATTACTAACTCATCACACACTCGATCTCTCATTTCGATCTTTGACTCTATCACATCAACAACTCAGCATCCTCTCCATATTACTACAACGCTATCACCTCTCTCACGACTCACCTCCCCAAGGCAACGCTCACGAGTTTTAACACCTCAAACGAAGATTTCATGGAACCACCTATAGTAGCCGAACGTCTCATCAGTTTATACTCTCTCTAATTATTGTTTTATCTTATTTTCTTTTACGTTTTAACGTCGACGAACAATAAACTGACTTGAGCGTCGGAGGGACGTCGCCGAAATGGCGCCCTTTAGTCCGTCTTTTTCGTGGTATTTCAGGGGTCCATCGAAGACGAAGACGACGAGTTTGAAACGGCGCAGAGCGATAACTACCAGCGCACCATTGATGCGTCGGGACATTTTTCGACGACATCAATTAGCGCAGTCTGTGAGAAACAGATAAATAAATAACAGTGCGCTTGGGAGAAGTCAAAATTTTGATGCTGTTTCGAGCCCGTCACCGTAAACTCCATCGAGTTCGCCGCCTTTCAGACTTCGGGACGAAGCTTCCTAATTACCGTGACCTCGCTTCGCCACCCGAGCAGACCATCGTTAACCTTCACGAGTCCCACATCAGATACGCAACATCGAGGCTTGACTCACCGAATATGTTGGAGCAAATCGACCACCATCTCCAATTGCACAAGCCTAGCAAAACAGAAGCCTGCCACCATAATAAAACAGAACGGCCACGTTGCAGCCGTATGTCTCATCCTCACCGATACCATCGTCAAAACTTAGCCCATTAACAGATCCAATGCGAAGTCCTCTATCCGAGGAGAATATCCCGCGTAGTCCAAAACCAGCCGCGATGATTGGGAGGATACTGTTGCGTCAAACACCAAAAGCTAACCACGCGACGTGCGAAAATAAGACGAATTAACACTGGTATCTCGAAATCAAGGGTGCCCATGGTAAGTACCTCTCTTTCCCGACTTCCGCCTCACATACCCGACCCTCGCCGGAGCCGAGCAGGCACTAATTGAACGAAGAAGATGCGAGGGGACAATTCACACCAATTCGCGAGTGCGAATTTTTCGGCAAAAACGATTCTACATTCAGAACCCTTAGACCTCCACTACGATGACAACTGTCACGTCTGAGACTGCCGAGGGCAGATCTGCCGCCAATCGGGAAGAAATAGTCGATCTGTAAGTTTTTCAATGTTTTGGGGTTCGTGAGAAAATATTTAAGGTAAGGAACTAATTCTGTTATTTTACTGTGGAGCGCATATGATGAAATCTGAACGTCTGGGGTCATTTTGAGATTTATGAAACCATGTGAGCTATTGGTGACTTAGGGCTACGTTGGGTTATTAGTTGGGCTCACTACGCATGTTGGGCAACTAGAAATTATTTCCATAGCCTTTTGTTTTTATTCACTATGCATGTGGGCCTGTTATGATGATTTTCTTGGGCCGTTGATTAATTATATCGGGCTGGAGTTATGTTGGATTGTTGGAAATAATTTTATGTCGTTATTTTTTCTGAAATTATGAAAAATAAATCGAGTTGTTACCATCCTTTGCATTGGGTGACTTCATCATGAGCTCTGATAATATATGCTTTTGAATATTGATCTTTATTGCTCGACGGAATAATATCAACACCGACATGTTCGGATTTAATCGCTGTTTCCTTTAAGATACACTTGAGTGCAGGGAAATTCTCGGTGCTACGCGGCCCGCTCAGGCCTAGTATAACCATGCCCGAGGATTGAAAACTCGACGAACGCCACATGAATCTGAATAAGCCCGTGGGGAAGGTGCATTCGGGCGGCAGCCCTCCTGAGCCCACGATTGTGGCGGACATAAAAGTCCACGGATGTGGTCCGAAGACTCGACCTGCTCAGGATAAAACTCCACGAATGTCGCCCGAAGACCCGACCTGCTCGGGATAAATCTCCACGAATATCGCCCGAAGACCCGACCTGCTCGGGATAAAAGCCCACGAATGTGGCACGAAACTTGCGTAACTCCCTTCCTCACAAGTGTGGCTCGGAGCCTAAGCCTACGAATGCACCACCCCCAACTTGAACGCCAACAAACTGACTTTGAAGGGAATTTTGAGAGCTGTACATATGACAACGCTTGGGACATCTTCGGATATGATTATTTTTTCTCTTCAATATATATATGATTAACATGATATTAAGGAAGGTGGATGCTCGGGAAGGACGTATGTTATACTCGAATATTTTTACATATACAACGTTCAAAATTCACTAACACTCTTTTGGACTATTTGTGAAGGGGGCTATTGTTATCCCCGTATTTTATCGGTCAATATTCGAATCTAACCAAAGACGGGGCGGGAAATATCTCCGCGGAGAATACGCCGCGAGGCGGAAAACATTCTCGAGGCGACATGTGCCCGAAGGAGTGCGGCCGAGGAGGCGAAGTCCCGCTCGGGATAAAGGCTTATCGAGGGCTTCGTTCATGATTAGGCGATAGAAGGTGACCTCGAGAAGTTACCACACAGTATGACTTATTCAGCTATTAAAACGGACCACCCACCACTAGCTTAATGTGCATGTCGTTGAGCCCCACTAACATAATGTAGTCTGCTAAACCACCCACTCACATCATGGTGTGCCCCATGATCTCATGTGGAAGGGTTAACATAAAAGGGCTCATCGCCACTTGGAAAAGGAGGTTCGATCATTTTTTCTACTCTATTACTTTCATTCGATCTCCAACTCGATGACCTCAACGGCTCATCATCACGACACATCATCTCTGATCTCTCCATATTACTAACTGCCATCTCATATGAGTCTCGATCTCTCGCTGGAAGAAAACCGCGACTACGACGAAAATGCATACGAAGGATTCAGGGAATCGTTATCTCATAGCCGAACTGTCTGATCAGTTTATACTCTCTTTAATTATTGATTTTGTCTTATTTTCTTTACGTTTAACGTCGACGAAAGACGATTATCTGACTTGAGCGTCGGAGGGGTGTCGCCGAAACGGCGCCCTTTAGCTCGTTTTTCGTGGTATTTTAGGGATCCGTCGAAGACGAAGACGGCGGGCTCGAAACGGCGCGGACCGATAACTTCCAGCGCACCATTGATGTTAGGGTCGATTTTTCGGTCCGCATCAATGTCGATTTTTTGGTCCGCATCATTCGAATTGTAGAGTGTATAAAGGTGTTTTTTTTTTGCTTCAAGCTACTTTTATGTCTTGCTTTATTTAGCTTTGAATATTTATGAATAATAATGATTATTTCTTGGCTAATATATCTACCCGTACATTATAGTTATATGCAGGCGAGAATATGATAATCTTTAACGATAAAAAACTGTGGATATTTATGGGTAACAGTGGAATTAATAGGACTAAATGTATTTGTCAAATCTGTATTTAACCCTAATTCATTTAGTCCTATTAATGTATTGGTCACAACGCGTTGATATTCATTTAGGGTTAATCCTTTTATTTTATTTTATTTATATTAATAAGATCTTAATAATATATATTATTCAGGTTAAATAGGTTGATTTTGGGTTGATTTCGAATTGAAAATCCGAATCCTAACCTAACCCACTTAATAATTGGGTTGAGTTCGAGTTTACCCATTTACGTAAACAGGTCAAAAATGCTACCCGAACCTGCTATTTTCAGATGCGGTTCGTGTCGGGTTGGCGGGTTGGGTCGTTTTTTAACAGCTCTAATGCACATACATATATCACTTATTAAACAATTAAAAATTTCGACATTTATAATTTTATTTGTTTTTTATTATTACTCCCTCCATCTCAAACCCTTTTATACATTTTATTAAATCGGGCATCCCACATCTTTTGTACATTTTCTTATTTAGCAAAAAAATTATCTCAAATAATCAATATAATAATATTAAATTTTCGTAAAAGACGTGTCAAAATATACACGTTTTTACCTTTTAATTGTACCATATATATTCAATTTCTTAATTCTCGTGCCAACTCCCAAATGCCCATAAACATTTGGGACGGAGAGATTATTTTGAAATGTGGCATCACTAAATGAATTTACTATAAATTATTATTTTCTGGAAGTTTCTGGCATCAATATGATTCCGTCATTAAAAGCAGCCAAAGTATCGACAAATAATATTCTAAAAGCGAAGACAACATTTTACTTTGTGGAATCTACAGAAAAATACTCATTTGAATAAAAAATTTGCAAATAAGTACCTCAGAAATTTTTTATATAAGTACCCTTTTGACTGTGGATACCATTTTTCCAGTCTTGACGTACCTTTTTATATGTATTATGTACTAATCATGCGTTTATATGGTACCCATATACGTTTCTATATGGTACCTTAATGTGTTATATGATGTACCATTTTCTTACTGTATTGTGTATCACAATACGTTTATATGGTATTTAAGTGGGTTATATGACGTACTTTGCGGCGAGTCAGGTATCAATGTGCAAAAAAATTATTCCAATAGGTGCTACATATAAAAACAAAACTGACAGGGTATGGACTTGCATGTTTTTATACCAATGAGTGTTTTTGGGTAGATCTCCTTTTACTTTCTTACTTTCGAACGTTTAGTATCTATCCCAACCACGTGTACCGTAATTATTTGCTAGTTGCTGGGATCTCTTTAGTTGAAAGGTACGCCAATATAAGAAACTAGAAAAGAATTGAAATGTTACATAGTAATTAATATGTACTCCCTCTGTTTCAGAATGGAAGTCGTTCTAGAAAAAAAAATTTTCATAAAGAATGTCGTTTTCGGTTTTCAAGAGAAAAGATTATGTCTGATTTCCAGATTTGTCCCTATTAAATAAGGAAGAAAAAAAAGGGATAGTGATGATGAGGGATAGAAGTGACATTTTAAAGCATTTCTTAATAAGCGTGAAAATTTTAAACGACAATTATAATAGAACAGAGGAGTATATCATATATGTGAGTATAAACGTGTGATGTATCACGTATGACAATTACACCTTTAGTGGGGATTTGTGATCAATTACTCTTATTGTTCAATTATGTATGTATCCGACTATGTTTGTTATCTACACGTCTCTTATTACTTCTAACTAAGACACCATTAATTTTTTTACTTAGATTGATAGTGTTCTTGCGAGTTTAGCAAATCGAGGATTAGGTGACATCTAAAGACGAAAGCTTAGGTCAACTATCCAACGAAATACAGCACAAGTTCTATAACGACAACCAAAATTTATTTATTTAAAAGAAAGTTGATAAATTAATGAATACTTACTGAAATACTCAATTATAAATACTTTTCAAACTCTCGTTTAATTGTAATTACTTGTTTGAAGCACCGCACAATGTGTAATTTCTTGGTGTAATGTGAGATGATAATATAGAAGTTCTCACAATGATAATGATAAAGGAATTTATGTGCATGCCCAAGATTGTTGTTCTTTTTTTGGGGCAATTTTGTGTCAGGCCCTAGTAAATTTTTAATTTTCTGTTCAGGCCTAGCACAAAATGAATAAGTTTAAAGGACCTACTTTATGTAAAATTCGACTGAAGGACCAACAAATATGATTTGACGAAAATATCCTAACTAAAATGATCTTTTTTATGTCACTCAGTACAATATATTGTTACTTTAGGAAACAGACACGTATTTTGTAATAATATTATGTTACTCAGTTACAGAATATTTAGGAAACAAACACGTTATTTTTCAATAATATTGTGTTACTCAGTTACATAATACTTTCTTACACCGAATCGAGCACAAAAAATCGTCTGCCCCGCCCAACCGATTTCGACATGTCATGTTGGATTCATTATGATATTGACGACGCACGAGGTAGAATTTGCTTGTCTAATTAGGTTGCAAATTGGAGAATATAATGGTAAATCGAATGTAGATTTCGACATCAGTTGCAAGTAATCGGTGTAAAGTCAAGGTACCCATGAGAAATCGAGGTCTATTTTACATTATTGAGTCAATAACGCCGAGATTTATGCAGTTTTCATCTGTTTTTTAGTGTCATTTGTGATTTTCGTTCTTTTCTCCCGATCCATTGGTTGTATACAGAATGTGTTATTTACGACAAACAAGGTGTTATTACCTTTTAGCGACGTGTTACTTCTAATTCAATATTTGTTATTCACCATAAGACATTTGTTATTTTTTACTATGTTATAAGTATTTCTTTTTTTTTTACGATTACGATATAGGAAAATATAATATTTGTTTCTTGCAACTAATCGGTATAAATTCGAGGTACCCATGAGAAATTGGGTCTATTTTACCTTATTGAGTCAATAACGACGAATTTATGCAGTTTTCATCTGTTTTTTAGTGTCGTTTGTGATTTTCGTTCGATTTTCTTTCTTTTCCCCGGATCCATTAGTTGTATACGGACGTGTTATTTACGACTAACAAGGCGTTATTACCTTTCAGCGACGTGTTACTTCTTCAACATTTGTTATTAACCATAAGACATTTGTTATTTTTTGCTATGTTATAAGTATTTTTTTTACACGATTTAGGGAAAATATAATATCGTTTCTTGCAAGTAATCGTTATAAATTCGAGGTACCCAAGAGAAATTGAGGTCTATTTTACATTATTGAGTAAATAACGACGTGATTTATGCAGTTTTCATCTGTTTTTTAGTTGTTTGTGATTTTTGTTCTTTTTCTCCCGATCCATTGGTTGTATACAGATTGTGTTATTAACAATATATGAATCGTTATTTCTAATGTAGGATGTGGTATTTTTATGTGACGATTTGTTATTTACTAGAAGAGATGTGTCATACGTCGCTAAGTGATTTGAAAAAACAAAAAAAATAAGTTCAGCTCCGTCGAGCTCTACTACGACGACAGGTCAGGGTCAGGCCTCCTCGTCTGCTCATGAAGGTCGAGATAGGCGGAAATCGAGCTTGAGATTAGCTCGCTCGTTGGAGAAGACGATGGTATATGTTTGTAAATTTTGCATCTGTTAGGAGGTAAATATGTCATATCCCGTAGTTTGGGTATTTTTCTCAGAATTTTAAAAAATAGGTCTTAATATTAACTGAAACTATATTGTGGTCTGAATACAACTTAAAAATGTTAAGAGGGTCCGACGCTTAATTAACCCCTCTTTTTTACTTCTATTTTGTTTTTTTCTGTCCAGTAAGTTCTGGGCCACCTTTGATCGAAAACTATTTATTAGACACTATTTAACCGACAACCACCCCAACCGTCGATGGACAATCTCAATCAGTTCTATTTGTTAAATCTTTCAAATCCATTACATCATAAAATTTGGAATATTGTAGAACCATCGCCATCGTTTAAAAAAATCCAATACATAGAAGGACTTTCAAAGTTCAGGTCCAATTTTATTTAGATTTAGGACCCTATCAGAAAATTTATAGTTTTAAGGACCGATTTATGCAGAAACACTTAAGGGTTCTGCTGTACCACTTCTCTTTTCAACAGTATCACTTCATGGGTCTACAGTACCACTTCATGTGTCTACAGTACCACTTCATGTCTATATATTTCATAAAAATTTAGGTCCTTATCTCTATATTTCATAACAATTGAGTCCTTAAAATTATAAATTTTCTGACAGAGGTCTGAAACCTAATTTAAAATATCATTCTAATATAAAATATCATTTGGGACCTAACTCATAATTTGCACTAAATAAAATTGTTTCTTTTAAAATGGAAATTTTAAAACGATGACTTTTATATATGAGAA
This sequence comes from Craterostigma plantagineum, assembly GCA_027422505.1. Lineage (NCBI taxonomy): Eukaryota > Viridiplantae > Streptophyta > Magnoliopsida > Lamiales > Linderniaceae > Craterostigma > Craterostigma plantagineum. Next base: position 6,839 of record JAPQWV010001517.1, on the reverse strand, counting down.
GCATGTTATACACACACATATATATTATATCAAAAGCGGTCAATTCAATACACGAATTTTCGTGCAGGTAATATGTGCATGTCTGGCTTTGCATGTGCAATAAAGAAATGTGACCATGTAATAAATTATTCCCATATACTATTTAATGTTGGGAAAGGGATGTAAGAAATTCTCCTTACCTTGTTATACCCTTAAAATAAAAAAGATATAGCTCACCAACATATTAGCTTAATTATTTTGGGCTGGAAATAAATATTGAAGATTAGAATAAAGGAATGACACACACCTATAGTGCCGCCGGTCAATACAAAACTATAACGTACGCATGGACTCACACCCATTTGGATATATATTAAAAATGGATATACACATCTAATTACTTCAAGTCTATCTTACTAGAAAGAGAACCAAAACAAATCCACAATTTTAGCTAAAAAAGAGGATATGCAGCATACTTCTTTTATATACAACAAGCATCATTATAAGGATTGGTGGTCCACAATTTATGTCATAGATGAAGATTCGTAGCCATCAGTTTTTGGCGTGAACTCTATACCACGTCAAGGAACTACTTATATCTAAAGCCTTAGTTTTGAATTTTTTTGAGTGAAATTGAAGAATCATAGACTATTTTGATACCATATTTAATGGTAATCTCCATCTAAAAAATTTAAGCGCATCGCATTTTAATATTTAATTACACAACCAAACAACCGAAATTATATATATATATATAATGAATTACGATATAATCCTAGTAATTACAAAAACGAAACCTAACTCACGGTTTGCAAAGCTTCCAACAAAAAAATGAAAAGAGAGTTGTCTAAGTGAAAGTTGTTCATTAAATCTTCTTACCTGCCCTCATTCATTGCTCTAAAACACCCACACACACACACACACACAAACAACCTCTTTAAATAAATCCAACCCTTTTCCTTCACAACCTCCATGAAAACAATAACACTCCCCTTCACTTTACCTTCATCATAAAAAACGAGGAAAAGAAAAAAAAAAAAAAAAAAAAAAAGAAAAAAAATGCCTCAGTTTCTTCTTCCAACTTCCTAAGCTCAGTGAAACTCAAGTACGTTAAACTCGGCTACCAATACCTCGTCAACCACATTCTCTCTCTCCTCCTCCTCCCCGCCGCCGCCGTCGCCGCCGTTCACCTCCTCCGCCTGAGCCCAGAAGAGCTCTACTCCGCCTACGCCGCCGCCGCCACCCTCCACAACCGCCTCGACCTCGTCCAACTCCTCTGCTCCGCCTTCCTCGCCGTCGCCGCCGCGACGGCGTACTTCACGTCCAAGCCGAGGTCGATCTACTTAGTCGACTACTCATGCTACAAGCCGCCGGCGACTTGCCGCGTCCCCTTCTCAACGTTCATGGAACATTCGAGGCTCATACTCAGAGAAAACCCTAAAAGCGTCGACTTTCAGATGAGGATCCTCGAACGCTCCGGCCTCGGCGAGGAAACGTGCCTCCCGCCGGCGATTCACTACATCCCTCCGACGCCCAACATGGAGTCGGCGAGGGTAGAGGCCGAGACGGTTATCTTCTCCGCTGTCGATTCTCTGATGGCGAAAACTGGGCTGAAACCAAAGGACATCGACGTCCTCATAGTCAACTGCAGCCTATTTTCTCCGACGCCTTCCCTCTCGGCGATGGTGGTGAACAGGTACAAGATTAGGAGCAACGTCAAGAGCTACAACCTCGCCGGAATGGGCTGCTCCGCCGGCCTAATTTCCGTCGATTTGGCCCGCGATTTGCTCCAAGTACACCCCAACTCAAACGCCTTGGTAATAAGCACAGAAATCATCACGCCCAACTACTACAAGGCTCGGAGAGAGCCATGCTCCTCCCCAACTGCCTATTTCGCATGGGCGGCGCGGCGATTCTGCTCTCAAACAAAACCGGCGACCGCCGCCGTGCAAAGTACAAGCTCGTCCACGTCGTCAGAACCCACACAAAGGAGCAGACGACAAAGCTTACAAGTGCGTTTACGAGCAAGAAGATCTTCAGGGAAAAGTAGGGATAAATTTGTCCAAAGATTTAATGATAATCGCCGCGAAGCTCTGAAATCTAACATAACGACGATTGGGCCTTTGGTCCTCCCAGCATCTGAGCAGCTTCTCTTCTTATTCACACTCATCGCACGTAAGATCTTCAACCCTAAATGGAGACCCTATATCCCAGATTTCAAGCAAGCCTTCGAACACTTTTGCATTCACGCCGGCGGAAGGGCGGTGATCGACGAGCTACAGAAGAATCTACAGCTGTCGGCGGAGCATGTCGAAGCTTCTAGGATGACTTTGCATAGGTTTGGGAACACTTCTTCGTCTTCTTTGTGGTATGAATTGGCTTATATCGAGGCTAAGGGGAGGATGAAGAGAGGAGATAGGGTTTGGCAGATTGCTTTTGGGAGTGGATTCAAGTGTAATAGTGCTGTTTGGAAGTGTAATAAGACGATCGAAACGACGACGGCCAACGATGGGCCGTGGGTCGATTGCATCGATAGGTACCCAGTTCATATCCCAGAAATCGTCAAGCTTTGATCTTTTTTTTTCCCCAAAATTGCCGACTTTTGATCTCGTCATCGATCTTGTTAGTTCTTGGGTTTTAGTTACGATTTCATTTATGTGTTCTGAAGATTTTACATTTATGTGTATGTAGTTCGAAAAAATGATAATAAAGATTGACTCTCTCTCTCTCCTCTCTCTCTCTCTCCATGCATTTAGTTTAAAGGTTATTTTTGGAGAGGGATTTTAATGGAAGGGTTTAATAGATGTTGTCGGTTAAAAAGGTTGTTGTGGCAGCATTTATGATGTATAATTAATATGTAGAATTCAAAATGTGTGTTTCTTGGTGGGAGAGAGTTAATATTGTCGTTGTATTCGTGTACATCAATTTTTATCTATTTGGCTTAGCTGTACTTGGTTAGATTTCTGAATTTAAGACAATGAGTTTGCCACGCATGTGATATGGTGACTCTCCGTAAAAAAAGAGATAATGGTTCAAAAATTCAATACCACTTTTTGATATCAATGTATGTTTGGACAAGGACAAATGGTCATAAAGCATTAGTATTTTTGGAAGCCATGGATGATTTCTTAGTGGATAATGAAGTTCAAGTATATTTTGATCGAACTTAATTGGAGTGTAAGTGTTACCCTCGGGTTCTACTGACCCCGCAGCAAAATACCCGACCCGTTTCAACTAACGTAACCATCTTACCCGAAGAACGACCCCTATCCTCAGCATGGTCTCGGGCCGGCTGTACTGACCCCCGGGAAGGAGGCCCCGAACTCAGTAGGAGGTGGCCCGTGCCCGAGGCACCCCAGAGACTAGAGAATCCCCTGGCCCCCAGGGAAGTCGCCCAAGGACGTTTGCTACCGGAATACCTGACAGAATCACTTCTGGCAGGGGGACGTGACACATTCGGGGTTCTTTCCCGATGCCCGAGCCAGACGTATACTTCAAGGAATTCGGCCTCCCAGGTTGGAAACCGCCACGATCTCCCCTTGGCGATACTAGCGGAACGTGCAGTGAGTAACCGCCCAGGACGGGGAGGATCAAGAGGACGTGCTGTCGTGGGGTATAAGGAGACCCAAGCCCGTGAAACACGGGAGGTGGTAAAACTGCCCGAAAACTGCCTAAAGCAAGGACTATAAATGCCACAAGGCCCGCTCAGAACAAGTATCAATTTCTCTCTTATCCTACCGTTACTCTGCCACTTTTGCCACACAAACACTTTACACCATTTTCACGTCATTTTCTGCACTAATCTACGCCTGCAACATGGACTTTACCCTCTTGACATAGGCAAGAGGGCTAATGACCCTCATCTTCACCCTGTTTTCGAGTCTTTAGGTAGAATTCACGGCGAAATCCAGGCGCAAAGGGGCTCGTTGGCTGTTTAGCGCGGTAGGTTGATTTTCGGCGGCATCAACTTGGCGCCGTCTGTGGGAAATCTCTAGTTTCTCATAAGTAGAAAATTTAGTATGGTGGTTGTCGAAAACGATCGCGTGCCGCACCCGACGGCAACGGGCCGAGCCCAACTGACCTTGCTGGGATGTTTGCCGCGGTCACGCAAGAAATCCGGAGGATCGAAACGGATGCTGGAGTACTAATGGCCGAAAGGAACCAGAGAGGTAATAGGCCCGGGCAAAACAGAGGGCGCGACGCTGAACGGGAAGATAGCCGGCGCAAGGCGAACGGAGAGCACGACGCCGGACAGGGAACCGGAGAACGTGAGGATGAAAACCGCACCTTAGCATCGGAACTTAGGAGAATATGCGCCAACAGGAGAAGACGTGCCGACCAATAGACGGCCGAATTAGAAAGAATGAGGGAGGAGATCCGCAAACTTCAGAACTTAACGAATCCGCCAGAAGCACCACTTTTTCCTCCAGCCTCGCCCTTCTCCCCCGAGGTCCTCGCGACCCCACTGCCCGAACATTTCCGCTCCTTTGAGATGGGAAAATACAATGGTTCGGCCCCCCCCCCCCCCCCCCCGAGGATCATTTAGCCATCTTCGAAGGAAACATGTCACTGTACCAACTAAGCGACCCTGTCAAATGCCGACTCTTCGTGACTACTCTAGCGAAGGGGGCTCAGCAATGGTTCAGCTTATTACCCCACAGGAGAGATCAGGAGCTTTCAAGACCTCACTCATCACTTCCTGAAGTACTTCTCAAGTAACCGAAGACGCCCCTCGTTCGCGGCGAAGTTGCTGAACATAAGACAAGCCGAAAGGGAGAGCTTACGAGATTATCTTCAGCGTTTTAACCAAGTGAATATGGAGGTCCCCAACACCGCGCCCGAGCTACTCATCGGGGCATTCCACCACGGTCTAAGAGATGGAGACCTCTTCAGATCGTTAGTGAATAAATATCCAACTATAGTAGAGGAACTGGTGACGCGGGTAGAAAAGTACGTCGGGGTTGAAGAGTCACATGCACGTGAGCCGAGGATAGGAAGCGCAAAAGTCCTCATCGGGAATGTAGAAAGAGCCCCCCAAGAAACCAAGACCGCAAGGTATTCCCTCGGAGAGATGGCCATCCTTACCTGGTCCCTACAATTCCTCGGGCAGACTATCCGAGATTGCAGGTGAACAAACTTCGGGCACTGAAAATATGCGAGGAGAACGACTTCCTCTGCCGACCCCCGTATATTGACGGCAACCCGAAGTGACCAGTGTCCTATACCTACTGCAATTATCACCACGAATACGACATACCACTGAGGAATGCTTTCAGTTAAATCGGGAGTTAGAAAAGTTGATCGCGACGAACCCCGAGGCTTGAGCAAACTTACTGGAGCGAACAGTGGTTTTGGAACCTGGCTCAGATATCCTGGGGTGGGGAATCGGTTCAATACCCGACAAGACCGCCAACTTCACAACCAAGGAGAAACGATAAGAAGGGACGGCAGAAAGAGAAAGACAGACGAGGCCCGAGGCCATGTGGGAAATGACACTCACGAAATCAGGACGATAGGGAAACAGGACGATGAAGATCTCCTGAGAGAACCGCGCCGCGACAGATCAACATCATCTCGGGGAGGACCTACAGGAGGAGATTCCAATCGAGCAAGGAAGGCGGGAGTTCGCCGATTAGAGAACTTTGAAATCAAAGCAGGAAGCAAACGGTTAGGACCGACGATTAGCTTTGGTACCGAAGACTTCCACGGAGGCGACGACTCTCATGAGGACGCCTAGTCATCCGAGCTGAAGTAGCCAACTACGATGTCAGGAGGGTTTTCATCGACAATGAAAGCTCCGTCAACATCATATACAAAAGGGCCCTCGACCAGATGGACTTGGGAGCTTACCCCATGGACAAGGTGGAAACAGCTCTCTTCGGATTCACAGGGCACTGCATCGAGGCAGTGGGATTCTACACCTTTCGCTCACACTCGGGGAGGGCAAAACGAGGAAAACGCGAATCGCACCTTTCATGGTCATCAATGGGACAAACCCATACAACATCATCCTCGGGAGACCTGCATTGACTTCATTTGCAGCCATCGCCTCAGCACTACACCAGAAGATAAAGTTCCCTGTAGGAGACAAAATCGAAGAAGTCTTAAGGGACAGCAAAAACGGTCCGAAAATGCTATGTGGGAGAGGTTCGGGTGAAATAAAATCCTCCAAGTCCAGAAGGGAAGACTACCCGAGGGGAAGAGAAACGCTATACGCTATTGGAGCCACCAAAAAAGAGGACAAGGAGGAGGAGGCTGAAGAAGTCGTGATCAAGCCCGCCTGAGGGAACAGTCAAGATCGCCAAGGATTTGCCTCGAGACTTACGAGAAGACTTAATCAAATTGCTAAAAAGGAACAAGGACGTGTTCGCATGGACATCTAAGGATATGGTAGGCCATCAGCTGGGGAATCATCGAGCACAAGCTGAATGTCTCCCGAACCACCCGACCGTCTTTCAGAAAAGAAGGCATCTCAGTGCAGAAAATGATGCCGATGCACGACGCCAGGTCGACGAGCTGTTAGAAGCAGGCCACATCAGGGAGGTTCAATTCCCCTCTTGGCTCTCAAATGTGGTCTTGGTCCCGAAGGCTTCGGGAAATGGCACATGTGTGTAGACTTTCGAAACCTAAACGAAGCGTGCCCGAAGGATTGCTACCCTTTTCCCCAAATTGACTAGCTGGTGGACTCGACTTCGAGACATGAACTAATCTGCTTTCTCGACGCTTTTCAGGGGTACATTCAGATTTTGCTAGCTAAGGAGGACAAAGAAAAGACAAGTTTCATAACCGCCGGAGGAACACACTGTCATGCCTTTCGGACTAAAGAACGCCGGTGCCACTTGTCAGAGGCTGATGGACAA
>JAPQWV010001516.1:0-84311 GCA_027422505.1 Craterostigma plantagineum | reverse complement strand
AAGAAACGTGGACATCATTCCTTCGTCACGTTAGCGATGTTTTCGTGTAATTGTTTCTATATATTTTTCTATTAATCACAATTCACAGCACGAAAAAACAGCTCATGTAAGCTGTGAACAATTATAACGGACTAATACATCTGCGCAAACTCTATGCGTGTGCTTAAAATATAATTTTATTTAATATTATTTATAATTTTGAGATTATTAATTTTAGTGTTTAAGATGAAATATAATTTTTAAATATAAAAGTAGAAAAATAATATAAGCGTATAAGTACAATAAATAGAAAAATTAGAAGTATTGAAAATATTTAATTAATTAAATTACCAATAGAACGACTATATTGTAATAAGTTGACAGACCAAATTTGACAGTTTATAGCCACGTAGACCAATTATATAAAAGTTCAGATGGGTAGAACGCGATTTGAATCATCCGCTAAAATTCTTCACATATACATAGAACATGCATCAGAAAATGAAGAGAATAATGAATGGCACGACAGCAAATAAATAACAATTCAATCAAGCAAATATAAAAGAGATTTTTTATATGATGATAAGTGAAAAGCATGAAATGAGTGATAATATGGGCCATAGGAAAATGGGCCTTTAGAGGGCCAATTTTCTCGATGGGCTTTTAATGTTACGTTCGTTATTATACTTGAGAAAATTGTATCTAACTTTTATCCCATTTGATAAACATGCTTAAATCTATTGAAGGAAAGTCAGCAATCGCATCGAATTGATCCAATTTGGTAAATCTGAGCTCAAATTCTACTGACGAGAAAGATCAGCAGTCCCAAGATGGAAGATGGCGAAGGGATTGAGAATAGACCCGCAATCGGATTATCGGTCCCCAAAACGTCGGGAAAAGAACCCTAATTTCACGTAAGCCCCCCTCTAATCCCGAAAGATCTTGATTTTCCCGATTCATTTGTGATATCTATGTAGTTGGTCTAATTACTGTGTCTGTTGTGTTTGTATTGTTGTGGTTGGAGTGTATACTGTGGTTTCGATTGATTGATTGCTTAGGTTTTGCTGCAATGAAGCGCTTCTGATCAGTTTTGAGACTTCGGGCGGTGATTTCTGTTTTCAGTTTTTTTTTTTTTTATAATATGATTGTGAATAACTTAGAATGCCCATGGTTTTGGATATAGGATTGCTTAAGGTGGAATTTGACGAGGATTCTGATCAATCAGCTGGGCTTTCTATGCACGGGTACAGAACGAGCATACAAGTTGTATATTGTGAAATAGACCCGTATGTCTTTACTTGAACTTGGATTTTCTTCGTATTAGATGGAAGATCGACACAAAATATTACACAGCAGATGTTGCCGTATGGATGATTCATCTCTCCGATGACTTCAAAATCACTAGCTTCCCCGTCGTTGGCCTAGTAGCTGCCCTTGTGATGGTGTTTGATGCCTCTGATGTAACAAACATCTCCCTCCCTCTCCTCCTCCTCCTCTCCTCTCTCTCTCTCTCTCTCTCTCCTCTCTCTCTCTCCTCTCTCTCTCTCTCTCTCTCTCTTCTCTCTCTCTCTCTCTCTCTCTCTCTCTCTCTCTCTCTCTCCTCTCTCCCTCCCTCCCTCCCTCTCATTTTGTGTAATCCAATCCTTCTATTGGAAGGAGCATGATTGGTATTCAAATATCATGTAACATTATTTTGTTGTTATATTTTTCAGCTCACATCGTTTGATGCTCTTAAAGAATGGGTGTCGCGCAATGACATTCGAAGATTCGATGTCCTAATGTGCATGGCAATAAGGTCGATCTTCTCCATGGTCATCCAGCCCATGTCGACTACAAGAGGCGATTGCTGAAAACATCTGAGTCCTCCTCCAATTCTTACACAAATTTCCTAGACTATGGGATATCCGATTCTGAAGGAACCACTTTACGGGAGAGGAAGACTCTTCATGGGATGATGCTAAAAGATCCTTCTTCGAATGGTGCCTTGATCATAACATCGAATACGTCGAAGCTTGCGCATCAAATCCCCATTTCGACCAATGTAAGATTCGTAACGCACATTGGCTGCAGTTAAACTTTTCTGACATTCATAAACTCTCCTTACAGGCCTATCTGTAGACGGTGATTCACAGGGCGTTGAAAGGCTTTTTGGTGCCCTGTCTGCACATATGTGGCCGGGAATGTTATTGAAATCTGGCGATAAGATAAATGACCCTTCTCTGCCCGAACGAGAAGGTGGTTTATGTCATAAAATTAGTCATTATTAACACTGCCAATCAATGTATTTCTCTACATTCATCAGTAAATGATTCGAATCATCTTATATATGCTTTCTGGCCACAGAGTTATCAGAGGAAGAATCTGATTACGAACCCGAGTATGAAATCCTATCATCGGGCTCGCCCGAGCCATGGGATGACGTCAGATATATGTCAGCGAACGATCCAAACGACAATTCTTCAAATGGGATTCAATCTGAAAGGGAAATCGATAACGTGGACAGGAAATGGGGCCCGCTCTAGTTGTCGAAGAACAGAATCAACCATCGACGTCAACTTCTTCCCAGCAGGGGAAGAAATCTAACGGTGAAAATATCCAAGAAAGTAAGGAGATTTCAGATTCCTCAGACGAACAACACAAGGCTTACGATTTTGAGGATTTGGAGAAATGATGTCTGAGATTGGGAACGTTCGTACTGAGCTGAGGCTGATGCCCGATTTTCAGAGGCGGGAGATGGCTGCCAAGCTGGCGACGAAGATTGCTGAGATGTTTGGAGATGTTAGTGAGGGTGAGGATGGATTCAACTGATGTTATTACACTGTGATGTGTTGTAATCTTTTGATTTTTTTGTCTTTACTTTGTTTTGTGCTATGGGCTGTTATGTTGTTGCCCATACTAAATTTATGACTTATGAACATGCAATTAATTCCTTGACTTAGATGGCTAAATGTAAATAAATAATAACTCTCAGATCAAGAAGACGTTTATTTCTTTGAATAAATTGCAGTTGCAGCATGCTCATCGAAACATCACATTTGATGATGCAACAATAATTAGTGAAGTATTGTATTTTTATTATATTAAATTTGATTCGATTTAAATTGTCGTATTACTCAGTTAGGTATACAATACTACAAGTTCTAGCACAATTTCTATTATTGTCATAGCTAGTAAACATGGGCTTTAGGTGATGCGTATAAGCAAGAAAATGTAGGGTTCCTAGTTTGTTGATTTATGACATAAGTTATGGTTTTAGAGACTTTTAAGGTTCGTTAGTAGGATTCCGTCCTGAAATACCAAATATTGTATGGGTCATCATCTAATAGTTCATTCTTATTTAATATATTAAAATTTTCCACCTTCTTTAAGGTATTAATAAAAAACATTTATTATGGGTACGGTAGTAGTATATCTGATTTTAGTGAAATGGTTACATGCATCATTCTCTCCAATAAATACATACCTAAATTTAATTGGCACCGCCATGAATTTCAAGATTTAGAAAGGTGAATGGATACAAAGGCACCTATAATATAACAATAATGTCCAAATATTGATTTTTTTGGGTTTAAGACTCGTAAAGACTATTAGCAATGAAGTCACCACGTAGATTTTTCGTGTATAAGTATTTACGCTTCTTTTATATAAAATTAGTATTTGAAATTATTAACTTGTTTTATTATCTGACATATGATATCACTCATGACATTTGATAGAATTGATGGTTTCATTCTATGATGAGTCGATCCCTACAAATAATATTGTTTCTAAATCAAGTGTAATAGTTACAAGTGCATTTGAGCTGTCCAACAATTCTTGTTAGCTTCACCATTTTCTACACAATTATATTTCATATTATTAATCATATATACTTGATTTTTAATGCTCCAACTTACATACGCTATGAAATCATCAACTGCAAACACTTCAAAAGCCATTAATCATATGAAGTAACTAATATATAACATAATAGAAAATAGGTAACAAATCAGTATCATCAGCAATTCAAAGTTTAACGACAAAGCGTTGCCCCACCATACATAACTGCACACAAGAAGGCAAGATGAAATATCAAGACACCATTTTTACCATTTAAAAAAATAAAAAATACGATATTTCAAATTCCATTATTGTATAATGATCACAATTCACAAAGTTGTTTTTAACACGAAACCCTTTTTGTTAATACTCCCATCCCTAATTCTTGGCCAGCCTAGATAACATATATACATAGACATTCTCGTATAAACATCGAAACCAACAATAATCTACAAATCACACTAACTCATACAATCCAAAAAAAAAAAAAAAAAAAAAATGAAAACCCTTCTCTCTATTAACCATCGTCGTTATTATTACCACCACATTCACGATAAACCGCACCACACGCGCCGCCGTCCAAGAAAACGCCACGCTTATCGAATCAATCTGCAAAAAAGCCTCGAAAACAGACCCCAACATAAACTACACCTTCTGCGCCACCTCCCTGCAAGCCGCGCCGGCGAGCGGCTGCGCCGCCCTGCGCGGGCTGGGCTCCATCGCCATACGTCTCGTGAGGTACAACGTGACGGACACGCGCTGCCACGTGAGACGGGTTTTAAGGTCCAAGAAGTGGGACCCACGCACTAGGCAGCTATTGGAGGACTGCTTCGAACTGTACGATGATGCCTTGACGACGGTGAAAGAGGCGATGAGGGATTATAACAAGAAGAGGTTCGACGACGCAAACGTTAGGCTGAGCGCCGTCATGGACGCCGCCACGACTTGCGAGGATGGGTTAATGAGAGGAACGGCGGGCCGGCGCCGGCTCCGGCGCCGGCGTTGCCTTTGACTAAGAGGAACGGTGACGTGTTTGAGCTCTCTGCTGTGGCGTTGTCGATTATGAGCATGATTCAGAATAGATCGGATTGATATGATTATTTGATGCAATTTGATTGTTTTTCTTTGAATTATGATCTGATATTTACTGCCATAACTATGGTTTTATTGTGCCAAGTATGACTTTATTATGTACATAGAAAAAAGATATTTAGTGTAATAATTATGGCTGCTTCTTGGTTTAATCTTTGTGTTATGTTACACCTGTTATTTGGGATGTTGATTTCGTTATCGGAAAATCTACATGATGTAATAATGGGGTTTTGAAGCATGGGCAAAATATGTACTATATAATGGCTTTCTAATGATTATACTATTTATCGGGGAGAATGTGATGTATTTAAATGCCGAGATTAATGAAGGTGGAGTCGAGAAGATTTTGGGACTCTGCCAAAACAATATAGATATCATACATTGAACATAAAACTATTGATCTTCTTGCTATCGAAGAATAATTTTTTACATAAAATTAATTCGTTGAGTATAAGGTAAAGGTCCCTTTAAAGTCTAAATGCAATGCACTATTGATAATTACGTCATGTTCCAATATTAATGTCGTTTAAGAATTTTTCACACATATTAAGAAATAGATTAAAAAGTCTCTTATATCCCTCATTAGTTATTTGCCATGTCATCACTATTCCTCTTCTTTCCTTAATTTAATAAGAGGAGCTAATGTGGAAAATTTTTTTTTAGAAGAAGGATTTCATTCATAAATCCAAATGGGTACAGAAATACAATAGAGCAATAACCAAAATTACATCATAATTGACTATTTATATTGCGTAGATAATAAGAGATGATAGCACAATATCCGTTCTCAAAGTCCCAAAGAAGGAAAAATGGCCCGAAAGGAAACCCACGAGGGGAGAGATAGGCTCCCACGAGGGGAGGAGAAACGCTCCCACGAAGGGAGAACGGGCTCCCACAAAGGGGAGAAAAACTCCTACGAAGGGGAGAAAACCCCAGAAAGGAGAAAACTCCCCGAGGAGAACACGCATGACCGAAACGGCCGAGCGGAAGAACAGGACTGCTACCCTCTCGCCATACTGCGGCCGAGAATCTGCCAGATCCGCTCCCACCCACCGCACAACAAACCTGCCGCCGCTAAAAACAACACCACCGGACCACAAAACTCCACAGGATCTGGAATCGAAGGTCGCTGCAGAAGCTCCGCCCCAAACTGACGTCATCGCCGACAGATCTGCCCTCGACATACCTCACCAACGCCACACCCCTCCTCTCGCATCTGCCGAGAACTTCCGTCGCTTTTGAGCTCTTTTTTGGGTGGGTGGTCGAGCTCCCCGTGGCAGCCAAGCTCCAGGCTCAAGCTGGTGATGGCGGCGGACTTGGGCTTAAAGAAACCCCCTTAATCGAACGGTGGAGGAGATGACGAGCCAAAGATGGTGGTGCCGACGCACCCCGGTAGGCGGTGGTGGTGACAATCCCGTTTTTATTAAAATACGAAACACGAAAATGGAAAATAAAGGAGATGGGGCTCCCCCAACCTCCGCTAAGGGAGGAAGGGGAGGAAGAAGCTGAAATTTTTGGTGGAGGCGGTTGGCTTGAGAGTAGGGTTTCGAAAATATAGTACTCTTTATTATATGGAAACATTTTTTTTTGAAAACCCAAAACGACATCCTTTAAAGAAAAAAAATCTATAGAACGCATTCATATTGGAACACGGGGAGTATTAATCTCTGCAACTTTGATTAGCACTCTAGCTAGGCTTGATAATGCTTCACGGTAAACTAAATATAACATGCTTTTACATTTTGGTCAAATTTTTCCTTTTTCATGTTGTTATTGTCATTACCATTATTATTGGAATGTTCATCTTGTTATTATTAGTAATACTTGGCAGTTGGCGACAAATTTCACATATGTCAATCAATGGAACTTGGCGTATTTCTATCATATTTAGAAGAGAATGTAATGTTATATATATATATACATATATATATGACATAATATTATTTACCCAGGCAAGTAATTCTAACCTCTATGTATATTATATCATTGCATAATCGTGCTAATATTAAATTGTAAAAAGCTAAATCTTTTTCCGTACTACATTTATCCTCGTGACAAAACAACAAAGGCCAACCTTTCAAAAAATATGTTATCATGTTCCACGTGTGCGGAAAATATAAAAGAACCGTTCTTAATTATTAGTTCAGCATGAAATTAGATTGAATAACAATTCAATTATTTTTATACTAATATTTTACCAAAATCTGTCGAATACCGCTCTATGTGCTGAGTGTTGACTTGGGGCATATTCCAATTTTCGTAAAAAAAAAATGATAAAAATCTGCAGCTATATGCTCATAGGTGGATTGAATTGAAGCCCAACCATCCATCTCGAGGATTTTTCGGATTGTTGACCAATTCCAATGATGTCAGGTTCGATTTTCTCGAATCTTCAATCAAATTCCCTTTTGTTTTCTTCTTTCGCCTACGAATTACCGTTTGTGTTCTTCGCAAGCCATGGTGCTGAGTAAGTGACTCCTTCCTTCCATCACTATCTGCTCTGTTTTGTGCTGTGCGAAACCATGACCATTGTGATGAATCATGTTCCCGTCCTTCATCGATTCACCGATCAGTAATTTGAGCTTAATTGCGTTTTCATAAGCGTCGTTTCGCCTCAGCTAGTCGAATTTCGTGCCGTAGATTTCGATTTCGGATCATTAAATCCTTTGTGTTTCTGAATTTTAGGCATTTCTATGCCCTTGTTTTACCAGTGGGGTTTTGAAGCTTGAGAATGCAGTGTAAATTGGCCCCTCTTTGACGATAGTTTTCCCAAATCAAATGATTCTTTTTTCTTCAGTGTGAATCTGCCGTTCGAATGCAACTTAAGCTCGTTCTTACTGTTCGTAGCTACTTTGTAATCAGTAGCTCATGGATTCTTATCCTCTATTCATCAATAGAATGAAAAACATGATTTAGACTACACATTGATCTCGTAGATCGAATCCTCATAACTCGTTCGTATTGCATATTCCCTTTTTTCAGTCGTTACGATACATCTCTTGCACTTCGATCCCTCAATCAACTAACAATCGTTTTCTTTTTTCCCGTCTGAAACAGATAACCAAGAACCGATCCTATCGAGGGAAAGGCCATCGTACACCCAACCGCCCACACCCTAAAGAGCTTCCAATGGTGGGCATTAGTCGTCGCAAACATACTCTTCCTCGTCATAGGCCAAGCAGCCGCCGTACTATTAGGTCGCTACTACTACGACAAGGGCGGGAAAAGCAAATGGATGGCCACCCTAGTCCAAACAGCGGCCTTCCCGATCCTCCTCATCCCATACTTTACCCTCCGTCAAAAAGACCATTCTGCCCCTATCCCCGACCCCCCTTCGCCCCTCCTCGTCTCAGCCATCTACTTCCTCATAGGCGTGTTAATCGCCGGCGACAACATGCTGTACTCCGTCGCCCTTTTGTACCTCTCAGCTTCCACCTATTCCTTAATCTGCGCAACTCAGCTCGCCTTCAACGCTGTATTTTCCTACTTCATCAATAGCCAGAAATTCACGGCGCTGATCTTCAACTCTGTGGTGATCCTCTCTTTGTCCGCGGCTCTCTTAGCAATTAACGATGATTCGAGCACGCCCGAGGGGGTTTCCAAGGGAAAATACGTCGTGGGCGTTATTACAGCGTTAGCAGCTTCTGCGCTTTACGCCCTTTTGCTGTCCCTAATGCAGCTGACTTTCGAGAAGGTTTTGAGGAAGGAGACGTTCGGCGTAGTTCTTGAAATGCAGGTTTACACCGCGTTGGTTGCGACTTTGGTTTCGGTCGTGGGCTTATTCGCGAGCGGGGAATGGAGGGGTATTTCGGGCGAGATGGGCGATTTTGGGGCGGGAAAATTGGCGTACGTCATGGCTTTGGTTTGGACTGCGGTTTCCTGGCAGGTTTGTTCGGTGGGCGTTTTGGGGCTCATCTACGTCGTCTCTTCGCTGTTTTCGAATGTGATCAGTACGCTTTCTTTGGCCGTTACGCCCTTGGCGGCCTTGGTGGTGTTTAGGGACGGGATGAATGGGGTTAAGGTGATTGCGATGTTGATGGCGTTTTGGGGATTTGCTTCGTATACGTATCAGAATTATTTGGACGACGTTAAGGCGAGGAAGGAGAAGGCGGCGGCACCCGAGGAGGAGGGTGGAGGTGGTGAAGGTTGAAGTTGAATATTTTTGTTAAAGCTTGGTTATTTATTTTTTTTTTTTTAGGTGGTTCTCGTTGGAATTTTTTTAATGTTTATTTAAATTGGATTTATTCTGTGAATACTTACAATCATACATGAAATGAAGGTTTATCATGGGATTTGGGATCGAATCCTCTGTCCCACTTTATTGTCCCGTGTCAAAGATCTTTGACAAAGTGGCAAATTCAAGGTTAAGATTTCTTTTTGTTTTTGTTTATTCTAAAATTGTTTAATTATGTATTTTATCGATTATAAAATCATCATTATTTCATTTTGATTTATAAGATTATCAAATAAAGATATCTAACTTATTCTTTGTTTCGTTACGATCAAATTGATATCCATATCTTATATTTTCCGATATTCATAAGTATTATTTTATTTTGTAAGTTCAAACTTGTGCGATATAAAATGGGATATAAATGTGGGACGGAGGATCCGTTCATGATTAGTATAGAGTAGACTGGTTTGCCTGGTTGGATATAACTCAACTATTATCATCATTTTACGTGTGACACACTAACAAGCGCATTAGATTGTATATATTGGCTTGTATTTGTATAGAGAAGAAAACAATAATTAAAAAATTTTGGATGACTTTTTAACTATTTTCGCTCTGGATTATTCTAAGAGGGTTGACTCGATCAAGAACGTCAGCGCTATTTTGTTATGAAATCTAACTATTGTTGTATTTACTACGGTGAGGTTATTTTCCACGAGTTATAGTCTTATCACATCAGTATCTGATGTGAGGAGATTCGAAGTAATATGTACAATTCGACGTTCTTTTTTCTCAGTATCTGATCATTTTCGATTGATTAAAATATCTATAAATGACGGTTACCAATGTTAATTGCAGTATATTGAATTATTGATGGCTTGTTTATCATTATTTTAATCTGCATTACTAGAAAACACAGCCAAAATCAACAAGGCACCGCAATCTCTGACGACCCAAATAATTGTAATGATGAATGATTAAGTCCTAATTGAAGTAAAAACCTCCTATTTAATCATTGCTAAAGAATCCAAATACAAATTCGATTAGTTCGAACTCGAAAGTGCTACTTGAAGATAAAAATTCTTGGTAGCTATGATGATAATTCAAAAATGTGGACTGCCACGTTGAAGTTAGTGAGAGATTATTGCTTGTAAATTATTACAATAACTAACCGTAATTGTGGAATTATTACATAGTGTGATAGTGGAATTATTACATAAATGTGATATATTATAAGCTTTCTAGAGGTTGAATGTCATGTCCTCACTCAGCCTCCCTCTTTTTGCCATGCATAGTCGGTATAAAAACACAAACACATACACACATAATATATGAGGATTTAGCCCTATTTGGATAAGTACTTAATATCTATGCTCTTATATTAATTGTCGGGGACTTAAAAACCCGTTTTGGTGTATCTATTAACCACTGATAAATTGACAAGTGTTATTTCATTATATTAATTAATTATTAATAAGGAAAAAGTCACGTTCATCGAGAAACTGTAATTCAGTTTTATATCTAATTTATCAATGATTAAAAACTATTATAAAATAAACTAGAAGAAAAATAACCCACGTTCAATGTGTGGCACACATGGAGTGCCCAAATTGATAGAGAAAACTCTTTATCCTCATTGCAATATCGTCACAAGTTGAAAGAAATTTACAAAATTAAATTAATAAATAGTGAGTGGAAAATCTTGATCCCATAACATTGACCTTTGACTTTTTTATTGAAATACTAAAAAACAATCTCTTGTATACTTTTCGAAATTCTAGATCATTATTTAATTCGGGATAGTGATTTGTAAGAAAGGACCACTAAGCTGTGTTTTTTCTTCCCTCTTTCCTCATGATTCAAAGGTTTCCACGTCATCATTATATAAAAGCAATATTAACGACAAAAATCATTTTTTTGCCAAGTCTATGGTCAAGCTTTTCTACTTCAGACTTGTGTATCATTTGATGCCAAGTAACGTAATTGACGATCACATAATGAAAAAATTAACGAGTCAGCCCCCACGAAGCTGAACATTGGGGGGAAAAAAAGACATTTCTAAGCATAAAAGAGAAGTTAGTAAAATAATAACAAAATTGTTACATTCAATTACATAATGAGAACAAAGTTTTTACATGATTGAACAACAAGAATGGGAGAGTTGGATATGAATGTGGGTAAGATCTTAGCAGATTGAAAAGATATTCAGTTTGCAAAAAAAAAAAAAAAAAATCTTTTCTTTTTTTTTGGGTTAACTAATTGTAATCTTATTATTACGGTTACAACTTACATTGTTTTTCTTAAATTAGTATACCTTCGTTAGTAATATGTTGGTTGTGTGTCTAATTGTTTTGCAGAGACACGGTCAAGATCTGCCATTGACATTGAATATTCAGCTTCGATTTTCTCTTATCATTAATTGTAAGCAACTACAAGAATAATTGCTTATGGATGACTATTCCAATAATATTAGAGAAATATCATTTACAAACATTACTCAAATCCGAAGCAAATCGAAACCGACCCGAAACCCACAAGCATAGGTGTATCTCAGTAACAAAACAATAACTGAATATTTGATTGAAAAGGCAAGGTCAAAGGCATTATCTTACAAAGTCAAATATGAAGAGAACCGAATTTTCTTCTTCTTTCTCTTTTAACTATTTTGCGTTTAATTGACTAAACCATAGGTATTTTTAATTAAATAAACAAAAAAAAAACAAACATTAACAAAATAAACGGAGAAGCAGAAGCATTAATAAAATAGGTATTTTCGTACTCTCAGAGTACGAGTTACTTTAACTCGTAATCTGGGAGTACGAGTTAAGGCCCAGCTGGCGCGTGCGACTAGCTGGACTAACTCGTACTCCCATAGTACGAATTAGTAACTCGTACTCCCAGAGTACGAGTTAGATCTGGTTTATATTCCTCGCGACGAACTGAGAATACGAGTTACTGTCTCGTATACTGAGAATACGATTTAACGCGCCATGTCATTGCCATGTCAGGGTCAGCGCGGTCAGCAGGTAATTCGTACTCCTAGAGTACGAATTACTAACTCGTATTTCCGCAATACGAGTTATGCCGACGTGTGGGGTCAGCGGGTCAACGCCCAAACGTAACTCGTATTCTGAGAGTACGAATTACTAATTCGTACTCATAGAGTACGAAAATCGCTATTATTAATACTTTTCTTTTCCGTTTATTTTGTTAATGATTGATTTTTTTTGTTTATTAATTAAAAATACCTAAACCATACACATATATATGCCAAGAAATATAACGAGAACAATAAGGAAACGTTAGGGGCAAAATCGTCATGGAAAAACATCAACGATCAACGGTAGGACCTGCCGCAGTAGCTGTTGTACGTTCCGATGTCGCCGAGCTTAATAGACCGATTCTTACAGAGCGTCGCCGACGTTGACCAATGCGGCGGAACCCTAGATTCGCCGGCGACCACCAGCTCCGAACTCCAATTCCGACGACTGGGGCTCGCCCGCACCAGCGGACTCAAGCAAAACGCCAGCCCAGAAGACGGCGGATTGCGACCGTTTCTCGCCGCCGTCCTCCCCCGAGTGGAGGAAGAATTCGACGGAGTAGTCTCCCTTCGCCGTCTCCACGACGGCGTCGACGATTTGCCGCTCGATCCACCGCCGCCGTCTTCTACTTCTTCTTCGCCGAAAGAGCATCTAGCGGGAGACAAACCCTTGTTGCTGAGGCGCGTGGGCTCACGCGAAGCAGTAGGCCCCTCGCCGATCGAGGAAGCCGCGGAACCGTGCTTCTTCCGGCGCGTGGAGATCACGCTCGATCGGAAAATACTCGAGAAAAGAGAGGACAGCTTATTACCCTTTTTGCTACGCTTTTCCCTGATTTCCATCGTCACGGCGCCGGTGGGACCCACCTGGGGAGTGCCGAAGAAGCGCTGACGGCGGCCGTGCCGGCGCGCGTCGGACGCCGCCTCCGATTTGCTTCTGCTTACGTACGGCGAAACGGAGCTGGGAAAGTCGAGCGGGTGATCCGACGGCGGCTTCTGAAATTGGTGGTGGTGCTGACGGGCTTGGGCGGCGATGACGGCGGAGAGACGCTCCCTTAGGCACGGCGCACATACGCCGACGGCGCTGCTCAGGTCGGCGGTGTGCTTCTTACACCTACTCATAGTATTTAAACAAACCTTGTGTCTATTATATGGATTGCTTCCTCTTCATCGAATCTTTCGCTCGCCGTTAGTTTATAAAGTTTTGTCTCGATTCTTTGGTTCCTCGTAATCTTGTGTTGAATATATATATATATATGGAGAGAGAGAGAGAGAGAGAGAGAGAGAGAGAGAGAGAGAGAGAGAGAGAGGTTTGATTTATTACAAACGGACCCTTTTTTCCTTGATAATATTTTGCTCATATCTTTTCGGTTTTACAAATTATACCTTTTTCCGTACTTTTTTTGGGTTTTTCTAATATAAACTGACTTATTTTCTTTGGTGGTGTTTTTTAGCGTTTCTTTTTCTCTAGATGAAAGTTTCTAGTTATGGATTGTCGAATGTTACTCGAAGGTTGCCGTACCATCTTTAACCTCTTGTGAATTTAGTTTCATTAATAAAAAATACAAAAAATCACAATATATAAGCACGTTGGGAACAAAATATGTCGATGATCAAACAAACCGTTCACATGTTGCACTTAGACTTGTAGTTTGCTATATGTAGTCAACCTTACTAATAAATTATTAGTTAGCTTTGGCAAGGAATTGTAATGAGAGGAGAAGTTGAGTTTCTGCAAATTCACTAGATCACAAAGAGATGTAATTGTAATTAGACACGACTTTCATGGTGGAGCTTCTCTATAATGCAGGTAGGTGTAGTAATAATGTAATGACTCCTCGACATGTAGGTGGACAAATAGTACAAAAGGAACGTGTCGAATTTAACTGTAACTTGCACATCTCAACTACTAAACTTGAATCAGAAAGTTGCATAATATAAAAAAAAATTCAATAAAAACGGAAGTATAGAATAAAGACCAGCAAAGCATAGTTTACCTGGACGTATCCGTTCAAGTGTCTTGGGAATATAGATAGTTTAATTTAATGAGTCAACACGAGATTTTCGTCAATAGGAAATATGGTCCAATGTTTATAATGGGAAAACAAGACATCTTCGTATTCAATAAAAGGGAATTTCTCCTATTTATTAGTTGACGAAAGTTGTGTTGTAAGATTGCCACGAAGCAACCCAAATTGCACCAAAAAATCTCAAACTAAAGTCGGGTTGTCCGGTCAAATAGGGTCATCATCTAAAATTAAACTATTCTTTTGAGCCCAACAGATAAGTGTCCACATATTAATCAAACTCCAACACATTACACATACAAACTTAGTCACAAAACATCACAAAATCTCTACATGCTCATCTTATAGAGAGCTCCCCAAACTCTATAAGACTCCTCGCAAACAAACTCAAAAAACCCTAATATAACATGCAATAGCACAGACACATCTACACTCTCAAATCGCCTCCGCCGCCGTCCTTTTCTCCGGCGACAAACCTCTCTTCAAACCTCGTAAACTTATACCACTTAGCGCACAAAACGTACACGCCGAGGTCCAAAGCGGCGAGCCCTCCGAGGAGGAAATAAAACATGTCGAGGTGCCCCTGGTTCAGATTCTTCGGTATCCATCCCGGGACGTCCCCCGAGGCCGAAACCGCCATCACCACGTTCACGATCACGATGCTAACGTAATTCCCGAGGGATATCGAAGTCATGCAGAGCGCGCTCCCGAAGCTCTTCAGCCCGTCGGGAGCCTGTCTGCTGAAGAACTCCAGCTGGGCGACGTACATGAAAACCTCAGACGCGCCGATTAGGGCGTACTGAGGTATCTGCCAGAGTATCGAAAGGGTGCTCCTGGAGCCGTCCTCGGTTCGGTGCATGAGCCGCACGTGCTCGACTAGGCCGGCTAGGACCATGGCTAGGACCGCGATGGCTAGCCCTATGCCCATGCGCTCGAGCTCGGTCAGGCCGCCGGCGCCCGATTTTCTTAGCCGGCGGACCGACGGGTCGATGATTTTACGGTAGACGAAGATGAAGATCGCGACGCTCAGGATGTCGAAGCTAGACATGCTCGCAGGGGGGACGTGGAAGTCTCCGACTCGGGTCTGCATGGCGTCGCCCTGGACGACGAAGAGGGACGTCATCTGTGTGAAGACGACGGAGTAGAGGATGGTGCATAGCCATATCGGGAGGAGGCGTAGGATGCACTTGACTTCCTCGACCTGTGTCACGGTGCACAGACGCCAAGGATTTTGGATGGCGACGGCGGCGGACTTGGCGGTCGGCGGCTCGTCTTGTTTTGTTACGACTGCGGCTTTGTCGAGGAACCTGAAAACAATATAATTAGAACGAAAGGTTGGGTTAATTATTTTTAGTCTTATTCATAAATGGTGGCACGATAGGGATATATAATTTAAAGGGTTGCATTATACGGAGAATAACTTTCAAAATTAAGCAATTTAATGACCAGATTTTGTCTCAAAAATTGCATTTCAAAGTACATAATGTTCTTGAATTCTGGCACATAATGTTCTTAAATTGCTTAAGATATTTTTTTTGTATAATGACAACACCTCCTGCAGGCCTAAGAAAAGTAATTAACAAAAACGTTTTTGTCTCCTAGGGGCATCATTTTCGCAAAACCGTCGTAAAGGATGGCAATTTAGTGACAATAAAATTCAAATGATGAAAAGGCAATTTAAGGACACAATAGGTCAGAAATTAAATTAGGACGAATCACAAACAACTCACCTGAATCCGTCGGTGTGAAGTATCTTCCTCCCTCCATTATCGGCGGCACCGCCCTCGTAAACCTCGAACAGTTCGTCCTCGCTCGAAGGCCCGTCGACCTTCCACTTCCTCGTCGAAGCTACGATCACCTGACAGAACCTCGACACTGGGTTGCCCCTACGCTCGAAGTGCCTATACAACGGCGTCCCGGCCAGAAAAAAGTGCCAGAGCGACTGCAGCGGAGCCCGTCGAGGCCCAAAACCCTACGGCCCAAAGCCCCTCGTCCTCGAAGTAGTCCAACACCGTGTTGGAAAAAAGCGAGCCGAGGTTTAGGGCTAAGTAGAAGTAGCTGAAGAAGGCCACCTTCGAGTGGCTCTCCTTCGAGTGGCCCTCGTCGAACTGGTCGGCCCCGAACGTGGCTATGGTCGGCTGGTAGCCGCCTTCTCCGAGGGCGACTAAGTAGATCGATAGGTAGAAGAGAGAGACGTGTAGGCTCGAGTGGGGCCCGCATGGGTTCGACTCGGCCCCGCACCCGTCCGGCTTGACTAGGAACATGTACGAGGATAGGGAGAGTGACACCAATCCCTGTTTTTTTTTTTTAAAAAAAAAGAAGACATTTTTCTATTATGGGATGTAATAAATGTTCTTTTTTTTTTTTGGTTTTGTTCGTGCGGCTCGAAAAGATGGGTAATGTGACAAGGTATAAGGTGCATGAATCTTATAGAGACGTGCTTATTTAAATTGAGACACTATGTCACATGTCTCGCATGATTCTATGAAAAATTTACCAAATTAGAAAACTTTTTAATCCTCAATTCTTCCTATTGTCTATTTTTTTTCAATGTTGCATCTCATGGAAATGATTTGAACATGGGACTATTATCTTCAATCAGACAAGGGACTAATCTCCTAGCATATGTACTGTTTCCAAGAATACACAGACTACGATAGCCAAGGAATTCATACTACGATAGCCAAGGAACTCATATGAGCAGAACTCTTCATGGAGATATCAAGAGATCAACCACTTGTAAGATGAAGACATATATCAAGAAAATTTGAAGGAAAAGTATGGACTTACGACGACGAATATGACTTGGAAAACGGCGCAAGTTTTGTATCGTCCCCAACACGAGTCACTAAGAAAAGCCCCAACGAGGGAGAATAAGTAGACAGTGCCCGTCCATTTGCTAACGTTGTTGGCCGCACTTGAGTTGTCTTGGCCCATAACTCTAGTCAGAAATAACACGAGGTTTACTCCGACGCCGAAAAATGCCAGCGTGGCAAGACCTTGGTTCACTGTGCCGTACATAAGAATTATATACAATCAAATGATATATGTCTCCTCTATTAAATTATTTTTATAGAAACTTTTTATATGTTACCTAGTAACAAAATACCAGCGGCCCATGATCCCGATTTGGAACGAATCGCGGGTCGCCCATAGTAATCCACGGATCCATCGAGGGTATGCTCTTCCTTGCTAACCATTTTTGTCCTGAAAAAGTTTGGAACTTTAATCTCAATATTCATCACCTATTAGGTACGTATATATATTTTCATGGGTATCAAGAAAAACCTATGTCATATGCGAGCGTACTAATTGTCTGGAAGAAAAGAGTTATTGCATTCTTGGAAGAAATATATGGATGATCAAAGACGTGATTTTTATGACATCGATAAGAAGAAAAATCAAGAAATGTAGTGAACTAACCGATTTTTTGGCAGATATTCGAGCAATGCTTGGCTGATTTTGGGTTTGTGTAATGAAGAGAAGTTTATTGACAACACACTTTGTGTTGGCCTTTTAAGTAGTGCATAAGATGGAGACGGTGAGGCACTTATATAGTTGGTAGGATAAGGTGGTGAGATTGCTTAAGTAACTTGTGGTCAATGCTTTTAATTTAGAAAATTCCATTTTTTTGGGGACACGTTAAAGAAAATAACGCAGACATGACATAAGGCGATGCCGCCACCGTGAAAATAACATTAATGACTTAAAATTATGTATTTTCAAGAAGGAAAAAAATAAATTGTAATTTTGGAGCTTTTTTACTTGTTCTTTCAATGAGATCAGAAATTCATAATTCATATCTCCGCACATCGCCAACATATAAGAAGAATTGAACTTCTATGAGAACATTCTGTCCCCAACAACAAAGAAAATCAAGAAATGCAAGTGAGATCGAAATTTATGTTTATCCATTCGATTGATTTATTCATCTTTTAATTATCGCGGGTATTCATCGTAGAATGCACAATTTCATAAACAAATGCTCAAGATCATTTGCACCGATAAGATCGAAAATTAAATTAAACTTAAAATAATGCGGGAAATGAGGGACTAGCTATGAAGAAACGTGCAGACATTTGCATGATGACTAATGTACAAGTGTGCATATATCATTGCATATTTTCATATTCAAGATAACCAAACCCCTATGTGATAAGCTGTATTGATACCGACGCACGATTTCCTTTTCTTCTTCTTTTATTTATTAAACTCGACAATAGCTATACGACTCAAGGGTTGATATGACATAATAAAATGATTATATATATTGCTATATTTAAGAACCTTTTCAAGTGGTCAATTGTCTCACGTTTTAACTATTTTTACTTTGCGAGTAATATTGACTAATAAGTACTTATCAGCATGTTTCCTACTTTCCTTGGTGGACTATAGCTTCCAATGTCTAACAATAAAATCTTTATCCACTTAAATTAAAAAAGGAAAATAGAAATATCAAGAGTAAAAGCTGCAATACCTCAAATTAAAGGTGAATATTGTCAGTTGAGTGCATATAATACGTATTGAAGTTAACTCTATGCGCTTTACCAGCAAGCCAGACATATAAAGATTGATTTTATTACGACCCTATAACTTATGTAGGAGATATACACGCATACATACATATATTGTCCGAATTATACCTAATCTATTGACAAGTGAATAAGTCATATACTTTCAATAAAGCTGTAATTGATGTCTTATCACGGACATCACCTACCTTATATAAATTTTCGTGGTTTTAGGATAGACTCAAGTCTGTCTTACTCAAACGAAACATCTGCGAAGGTGAAAAAACTAATAAAATAGAAATGTTTCTTTCGCATAACTCTCCCGTTTTCCTTATATAAGATAGATGTGACATTAAAAATATATGTTGTTAATGAGCTGTCAAGCTCTATGGGAGTTAAAAAAAGTCATCAAAATTGACTTCGCGAGTTCCAAGCAATCATACTTCATTACAAGACAACAAAACAAGCTGAAAAGAACTTCGACGTATACAATTTCGACACGTCTTATCAAATCTCTTGACAAGCAAACCAGTTTTAAAAGATAAGTAGTCTGACGTATCTGTATTTTTAGTATAAATAAGAATGACAAATATGGGAACAAAAAAAAAAAAAGAAAATGAGCTGGCATCCATTCACCAAGTTGTTTATATTCATTATTAAATTATAGACTATATTATATTATTTTGTACTAAAACAACATTATCTTCTTTTCTAGCTCAATTTGGCTTTCCCTCTGGCAATTTGAGATGGCATTTACTGCTACTGGTTATCAGAATGAATATGAAGTTTCAAGATATAATTTATCAATTGTTGTGTAGGCCCTTTTCAGTCATTTTATAGAGAACCAAAGTGATGTGTGATTGTATATTTGTCTTGTATATACTTGATATTGACATTATAACAACTCGGCATATTCTTGTAAGTATACATATATTTAATCTTAAGTAGAATAAAGGATACATTACATGTGGTTAAATGAGAAAAAATATGAGTGCTCTACTAATTATGATAATGACAGATTATTACACTTTTAACCCAGAAAACGTGACAAATGACAGATTGGCCCCACAATATAAATATAGCGTTGTACAAAATAATTCGGGGGAGGGCGAAACTAGCTAGCTGATTGGCATTTTATTAAACTATTATAATTTTTTTTACCTGCGTTGTGTGTATATAAATGGAATGGCGGCCAGAATTATCTATACTAAGTATATATTATATTAAGGATGAGGGCCAGAATTTTCTACCTCTCTATTTTTAATTCATTACTTAAAAACATTAATGCATTTAACCCCTAAATTTTAAGTTATTGTACTTATACCCCTATTATTTTCCTTTAATATATAAAAATTCATCTACTAAACATAAATTATAAATCGGTCGATTCATCTCCAAAATACATTGAAATTCCCATTTCTAGATTTTACATGTCCTTCCGAAAACAAAGTTTCGACTGTTAGGTTAGTAAATTGAAAATTAGACATAATTATTAAATAACAAGAATTACAATCTGTTATTTCACAAGAAATGTAAATAGAGAACAAGATATACAAATATATTTTTTTCACAAAGAGAAAGACAAGGAAAAAGCCTTAATAGTCGAAGTTCCATTTTATAGTAAACAATTTCAGTCCGAGGAAATTATGTCTCCAAGCCCAACAAAGCTACTCTCTTTATGACCATCACCCCACAATGTGAGATCCTATTTTCTGGGATTAAATCATATATGCTGCCAAGTATTGCCCTATATATACATATTACATACATGCCTAGAAAAAAAAATCTTACATTTCATTCAATAACATATTTATTCAAGATAAAATTGAGCAACCATGCAGACTATCAAGGAGAAATTGAACGACATGAGCACAATGCGCAGAGCCAAAGCCGAGGCAAAAGAAGAAGAAAGGGTAGGGTGCTCCAAAACAAATATATTAATCAACTCCTCTATTGCATATATATATATATATATATATATATATATATATTTGCCGTCGAAAATTGACCCCCAAGGGTAACATATATATATTTAATCGTTGTACTTATGTTAACTATATGATAATAATATAATGAAGGCGGAGAAAGAAATGGCAAAGGCGAGGCTCGAGGTGGCCCACGAGGTTAGAATGGCCCGCGAAGCTGAGGCCCATATGGACCTTCACATCAATAAAGCGGCCCAAAAAGTGGCGGCCCACGAACACAAAGCCCAGCCCGATATGATCTCATGGGACGATTGCCCACCTCAAAACCCGACGAACCCTACCGAGCCGGCGGCTCACGGAGGTAGGGTCGGTGGGACCGCCGACTCATAACAATTTGCTGTGAGGTCATTGGGCTAACCATGGTCTAGTTTTTGGTTGGGTGAGCTAGCTTGAGAATAAATTAAGGAGCAATATATGTATAGCAACCAAAAATTGGATATGTATGTTTATTTGGTGCTTTTGGGTGGGCTAGTTTTTGTATGTTTATTTTTAATTAACAAAATAATTATGTTATATAATATTTTATTAAAAAATAAATGTTTATATAATAATTTAAAAAATATTAATATTTTTGTAGTTAATATAAAATTTCGGTTATAGGGAGACATACAATAAATTAAATATAATATTAATTTGTCGAATAACTCATGAATTAATGTTGTTGACTTGTATGAAAAAATAATATATGATAATTGTTGAATTTATGTTGTTAGGTAAAATTAAAATAAGATTTACAAATTTCATGTGTTATACCCTAAGGACTAAGGAGGTGTAAATGAGTGCAAAGAGAGTGTGTAATGTAAGGGGTCCCAATAATATGATCCAATAAGGGTTAGGTTACGAATAGATCAATAGAAACGGTTATATAGCATTGAATATTTCGAGCTAGATCTAGATTATAGCTATCATTGCATTGACTCTTAATAACAACAGGGGCGATTTGAGTGAGTTTAAAAAAAACTAAATATTTTTCTGACAGGGCTGAAACTGAAAAATAAAATCTGACAAGGGCCTGAAACGAAATTTGCCCAATTAACTTTAAATAATGTAATGACAGCCATTGTAAACCAATTACAGAACGCCAACTTTCTTTAATTTAATTCGAGCACACCTCTCGACGATGGATAAGATGGAATCTAGGTTTTGAAGACCGGACCGGACCGGCCGGTTCGGACCGGAAAACCGTGAACCGGCCGAAATCGGTTCGGTTCTGGTCTGGTCTTCTTTTAAATTAAAAAAATTGAATAAGAAATAAAAAGTGGTAACATGATGAAAAGTTGCTTTGGTCTGATGTTGAGGTTCTCGCTGTGTTACCCAGTGGGCTTGGGTTCGATTTTCATCTGGGTCAATACTTTT
This sequence comes from Craterostigma plantagineum, assembly GCA_027422505.1. Lineage (NCBI taxonomy): Eukaryota > Viridiplantae > Streptophyta > Magnoliopsida > Lamiales > Linderniaceae > Craterostigma > Craterostigma plantagineum. The sequence continues at coordinate 62,331 of JAPQWV010001516.1, read as the reverse complement.
TTATATTTAACTTCTTTATATAATTAACTTTTGTCCCAATATTTTATTTATACGATTTTGACCTCAAATTAAATATTTTATATAATTCACTTCTCCACCTAGTATCTATTTTATTTGATTTTGACCCCAAATTGATAGATTTAATACTTGACATCCCGTGATGCAATTACTCTTAATACCAACACAATTTACCTTTATTTATTTTGCCACTTAATTTTAGAAAATTATAATTTGAAAAAAACTCATAAAAACATGTGTATTTCTATGTTATTTGATTGATTTATTATAAAATATATATTTATTATATCTAGAACTACCGGTTTTATACCGGTTCGCTTCCGGTTTTATAACAGTTTAAACCACTAAACCTTAAACCACTAAAATTTTCGGTCCGGTTCAAAAACTCGGTTTCAGAACCTTGGATGGAATCACCATTGATGATTTAACAATAATCAATTTACATGTCCATGTTAGGCTAACCTTTGATTAATTTATAAAATATAGTTTATTAATGTAGTCGTCTTAAAATCGAGATATGTCATCTTTGTATCAAAGATTAAAACAAATTCAATTCGGTACATAGAGACTGCAGCTGGTAACAATTGAACATATATGATATCTATACTCTTATTTCTTATATAAAAAGCTCAAGTGGTTTTACTATTTTTCCTTCATATTTTAGTTTATTACAATTTTACCCTACTTTAATGTTTTTAAATAACTTAATTACTAATATAAAATATTAAAAATATAAAATATATTTGCTCGTAAATTGGTATGCTAAACATACTAGTATAGATGATTTAGCTTACTCCGATATAGTTCAATTTGGTTCTCAAGTCTAAATATAAAAATCAAATTCTAATCAATATAGCCGTGATATTTAATTTTTTTGAGGCTTTTGAGAAGGGTTAGGTTAACCTAACCCATTACCACATGTCTATATTAATTTTACATTATTTATCATAAATATGCACCCGTACAATTTGTTATGAAATTATATCTTAGACATGGATGTTTTTGGATTAAGTTCTGAATTATTGACATTTGAAAGTATTAAGATTTGGAGGTTTATATTGAATGTTGTAGGAATAGTTGACTTTTAATGTTGATAAGATGAGGTGTATAATTGTAGTAAAGTATTAGTTTAATAGTGAAATTGTAATCGTATAAATAAGTGATTTGAGTTGTGTAGAATGTATTAAGAAGTATTGAATGAAAACGTTATATCTGTCTAGTTATCTCTCAAATTTTACTATAATCGTAAATACTAATTAATTAGTCGTTATAATATTTTTAGATCGCAATTTATTAATATCAGTTGATTTGTTACAAATGTGAACATAATAATAACACCACTATCGCCCTTAATAGGCATGTCACCCATAACCACCGTGTATATTTAGGGTTGCAAATGAACCGAATATTTCGGTTCGTTTCGAGATTCGATTCGAAATTTAAGATTCAAATTCGAAATAAACGAATACGAATACAAATACTTTTATGATTCGAATAATTTCGAATACGAATAAGAATATGTCTGTATTCGATTCGGAAACGATTCGTTTAATGTAATATATATTAAATAATATATATATATATATATATTATATACTTGTAAGCCCAAATAAAATATTAGACCCAAATTATTTATGTTTTGACCCATAAAAGGAAATAAAGCAACCCTTCATCTATTTAACTCACGCTCCAAGTGTAAAAATAAAAAGCAAATACGAACATTGAGTTGTTTCGTAGATTTTGTAATTTTTCGGAATTATTTTGCAATTCTAACAGGTTTTATGGGGAAAAATTTGAATTTTTCTTTCGAATATTCGAATATTCGCGAATTTATTCGAATATCGTTATAAATCGAATCGAATCGATTTTTAGGATTCGAATACGAATCGGATACGAATACTTGAAAAAATTAACGAAAATACAAATTGAATATTACGATATTCGATTGGGTTCGTTTGCAACCCTATCTATATGTTTTCGACATTCATTGTTTGTATTTAACTTTATTATAATCTTGAGATTATATTAATGAACTTTCCCCAAAGTTTGAACGGGGCACATGCTGGTTGGTAACGTGCACATTGCAGATATATAGTGATATTTAATAAAGGACAAGAAAAAACATTACATATAATGATTACTATTTAGTAGATGTCAAGTTGCTAAAAAGGCTGAATGATTTATCTTCTTTAATTAAAGTACCGCTTTTCACTTATGCACCCAATAATTCAATTTAAAGAAAATGAATGATTTATGTTCATATATAACAGTTAATGATAGCATGCTGACTCAATTTTTGAGATAAATGATTAAAAATAATCACTGAAAGGCACTTCTTACCATATCAGAGCATCTACTATTCCTCTTCAAATAACGGCTTGATTCCTGTAAGGACCATGGATTAGATGAACAAATCATCCATACATACAAGAACAATTAATTAAACTAGTATTTTGCCACACCCGACGTGTGTGCTTGAATGTATAAATTTACAATATTAACTTATATTTTAAACTTAAGAGGCGAGATTATAATGTTGGATTTAATTTTATATTATTTTTATGAATTAAAAAATGATTTTAAGATCTAATGATGATAAATTTAAATTAGGGATAGAATAATAATTTGTGGCTGCCACACCAATTAATTTGGAAACAGTTACTATGAGCCTATCTCCCTTAATAAAATTGAAATATACTAATATCGTTTATTGTCGAACTTAAGGTATCCAAGGGATATGTGGGTCCGATCTCTTTAGTTAACTATTTTGCATGTGGTCATGTTCGTTTCGCATTTTCCACTACTATTGTATATCGTAGGATTATGTGACAATAAATGATGATGTGCTGTCGTGAAAGTGCTTTCTTGTCAATTTTTAATTTTTCATTCGTAGATTAATTAATTATTGAATTTATTTGTGATAGTTGGTACGGGGTAGTTTTTAATATCTTTATGTCTTATAACTTATTATTGTTGGACCACGTGACTGCATATTAAGCCAACTATATTTCTCTTATTATATAAGATGTAATGAAAAATTTAGATGTAAAGCATGGTTAATTTGTGTTACTCCCTCCGTCCAAACTGTTTTGGACATTTACTATATCGGGCGTCACAAACCGTTTTTGACATTTCATTTTATAGCAAAAACTACCACAAACAATCAATATAATATTATTAAATATTCTTAAAAGATGTGCAAAATATATATTTTTTCACCTTTTAATTGTACTATATTATTAAAATATTCAATTTCTTAAAAAACGTGTCATACCCAAATGTCCATACCCGTTTGGGACCGAGGTAGTACATCGCATTCGCTGTAGTTAATTTTGTTCCTGAAAAAGAAAAAAATATATATTAGTAAAAATCCCATCGCCATTCATGTGCACAATATAAAACAAACAATAAAATAAAAAAGAAAAGAAAAGAAAATACCAGTTTTTTCTCCTTATAAACCCCACTAACCCAACTCCACTAAATCGTCACTCACAAAAAGATCAAAGACCCCAAAAAAGAAAGGCAAAATGGCAAAACCTCTAATGATCAGCTTCTTCTTCATCGTCTTCTTCTCCACCTTCACACTCCACTTTCAGACAGCAAACTCACAGCAGCACACGTGGCAAGAAGCTTTCAAAGCCCTAGGAATATCATGGAACAAAGACGGAACCCTAAACCGAACCGTACAGATACCCATGGTTGACCCGACCCCTTACGAAGAGTCCGACCCGAACGCCACCGCTCTCTCACAAGACATCAAATTAGGCCCTTACTCCGACGCCTTCGTACGCCTATACATACCCTTAAACCCTCCCAAGAACAAGAAACTCCCTTTAATCATATACTTCCACGGCGGCGATTTCGTCCTCTTCAGCGCCAAAACTGTCATCTTCCACAAATTCTGCAACGACATAGCGTCGGAGTTCCCCGCCGTCGTCGTCTCCGTCGAGTATCGCCTCGCCCCTGAAAATCGTCTGCCGGCGGCCTACGACGATGCCTTGCAAGGTAAAAATTGAAAAAAAAAAAAAGTAAAAATCCATTCTTTATCACAGCCTCGTCTTTTCGATTCTTACAACGATGATAAATAACACGCAGGGATATTCTGGGCTAGAGACCAGGCGAAGGGAAAGGTGGCGTGATCCATGGATGGAGTACGCAGATTTCTCGAGGGTCTATCTCCTAGGAAGCAGCGCAGGCGCGAACATAGCGTACCATGTTGCCCTAAGAGCCTTGGACTTCGACATAACTCCATTGAAGATCAAAGGTATAATCCTTAACCAGGGTTACTTCGGCGGTGTTCAGCCCACGCAGTCTGAGATTAGGCTCAAGGACGATCAATACGTTGCGCTCTACGTCAACCATGTTTGTGGTCGTTGGCCTTACCGAAGAACCTCAATCGTGACCATGAGTTCTCTAACCCGATCTCGGGTGGGACCTACTTGGGTCGGGTTTATAAGCTGCCCAAGGTGTTCATCAAGAGCGATTACGGCGACCCTTTAGTGGATAGATCTGTGATTTTGGCTCAGTTTTGCAGAATTGCGGCGTTCGTCTTTATTGGAGGTTTAACCAAGGTGGGTTCCATGGGATTGAGTTGCAGAATGATCAAGCTGCTCAGCAGCTCTTTAATGATATCAAGTTCTTCATTAACGATGAGTATGGTAAGCTGAGGTCCGACCCTATTGTCGCCGGCGGCGGCGATGGGTTCTATCGTGCCTCGTATTGATCGCCGGCGGAGGAGGAATTAATGGTGTGGAGTTGGAGATTCGCGGCGGTGGAGTGTGTGTGTGTGTGTAATAAATGAAGGCGTAATGGATGTGAATGAATTGCGTCTCTGTGTTGTACTTTCATTTTCCTCTTTGTTTGTTGCGTTAGTTATGAGAATGCGACGAAGAAATAAATGAGAGTTTTGAAGTTTTTTTTTTTTTTTTTTTTTTTTTTCATGCTTATCTTCGAGGATCGGAGATATTTATGATCTATATATCTATATAATATGTGTGTCTAAAAGTTGACGCATAACCATGAATGAGCACATGATTAGATCCATTTTACCGGAAATTCATCTATAAAGTAACATTTGCATTTGTCTTTTGTGTATATTTTATTAATAAATTGTTGAAAAAGCAGTGTTTAGGATTTAATTTTTTTTTTTCAAAGCTTGTCATTACTGAATAAGAGTACAAACGTAATAAACAGCACAATAGGCGTTTGGTCTGCATTGCGCCAAACTGAAAAAAGTTAACGAGGGAACAAGACCCCACAAGGGCCACATCACTCCCACTTTAACATATTAAAACCGACAGAAAAACAAAATATTATCTACGACTAAGAACTAAAGAATCTATAACAAAAAAACTATTAGGCTAAATATAATGTACTCTTCACTTTAACTTACCTTCGACTTCTGGTTTTTTTTTCAAGTATTAAAACATTGTTAAAGGCCCATTTACTAACAACGAAGTTTAGTTCTAATTTGCAAGTTTAACCAAGTTTATTGCTTATTGTGTCGGCTTTTAACAGTGGAAAACAAAAAGATGACAAAAAAGCAATTGAAACTTATCTATGATTAAGAATCAAGTGAAGTGTAGTGCTTGACAAGACACCTCATGATGGTTAAGATGGCGTATGTTTCCCAATTAGCTAGCTAAGACTTCTCTTTAACAGTGAATTAGGGTTTGATTGAATTCGTTATAGAAGCTTGTTTATCCTTAGTCTCTGGTGTGAGTTTGCCGTTTTGAGTATAAGTTAAATTTAATTCTCAATTTGAAATATAAAATAAATTTCTAATCAAATGTCAATCAACTTCGCATGATTCTACAAATTTCTTTCTGTCAAGCATACAACTTGATTTAATATATGTTTGTCGATGCTACCAACTGTCGCACTTTAATGTGCATGTTGCCATAAACAGTGCGGATATTAATTTTGCCATGCTCATTTAATATTTAGGAGTTAGGACAGCTGAGTTTTATATTATACTTTATTACCAAGTCTAGATCCTCAAAGAAAGTCTTACCTTACTCGCATTAAGTATCAAATTCAACTTATAGCTTACCCACTGATTAATATTCTCTTTTATATGAACCCCACAAAGCCAACTCCATTCATCATCCCCCAAAAACAAAAAGATCAAAACCCAAAAAAGCCAACAAAAATGGTAAAACCTCTAATTAGCATCGTTTTCTTCGTCACCTTCTTATCCCTCCCTCAGAGCAGCGGATTCACAACTTCAGCAATCAGTAAAAGAAGCTTTCGAAGTCCTCGGAAAAGCGTGGGGCCCAAACGGAACCCTAAATCAATCCCTACGCATACCAATGGTTGACCCGACGCCTTACGAAGATTATGATCCAAACAAGACGCCAAACTAAACCCTAATTCGAACGCCTTCTTTCGCCTCTACATACCTTAAACCCTCCAAAGAACAAGAAACTTCCTTCCGTGCCAAATATGTGCTTTAATCACGCTTGTAGTTAAATGACTAAAAAACCGTTATTTTTATTTGCGCTTTTCTATCGTCTTAAAACAAATCTTAAAATATATATATATATATAAGTATATATATAGAATCTCGTTATTCTAAATTAAAATAAAAAACAATATTTTAAATTAATCGAGCTGTCATTGTGGATCGGTACTTCAGCGCTTTCTACTTCAGCGCTTTCTTTGCAGCCAACCCTTAACAACTTATGGGTTTGTCGTCACGATTTATTTCTTGCACAGACAAGCTTCCTTTTCAAATTACAGTTCATCAAGAATTTAGCTTTGTACTTAACAAAATGATATATCGAAGTGTTGACTAATAAAAATAGCAAACAATGGACGACAAAAAAACTATATCCAGTACTATCAAACAAACAATTATTTAACCATGTGTCCATCGATTTTACATTTCTATAATTACATTTTATAATAGGTTTGCTTCTCTTTTTTCTCCAGTTAGTATGTGTTGATTTGAACATACATTGGTTTTCCACCACCGCACTTGCATGTGGCCATAGGCCCATCAATAATTCATATTCGGAGTTATTGACATATATTTTGTAATAATCACGTAGTGATAGAAAATCGATATCCACCAGTTAGTGGCACAATTTATGATCTATAAACCAAAAATTGGCAATTGCCTTTGATCTAATTCATTTTTCATTGTCAAATTGTACTACGTTACGTGTATATTTATTACATTATTTTCCATTTCCAATCATAAAAGTACCATTATATTCACTAGATCGATTAGCAACCTCGCCTTGTACACAACAAATCAGCGTGTAGGCCATTCTTCAATAATTCATTATCTCTTATTACATGTGAATATATTCAGCAATTCGATTAAAGTGAGATAAAGTAAAAAAGCATCCTCCATTATCAAAAATAAAAAGTAACCTAATTATTATTACAATGTGGGGACTATAGACAGCATAAAAGAAGTGTTAAAATAAATAAGTAAATAGACTAATATTAAAAAACACGTGCCACAATTTCTCCTTTATAAACCCTATTAGCCCACCGATAACCTTCGCCAATCACACACAAAAACATATCTCCAAAAAAAAAAAAAGAAAGCCAAAATGCTCAAACACATTCTCTTCTTATCCGTAATCTCCATCCTCTCCACCTTCACATTCAACTTCCATACAGCCCAATCCCAAGAGCACACGTGGCAAGAAGCTTTCAAAGCCCTAGGAATATCATGGAACAAAGACGGAACCCTAAACCGAACCGTACAGATACCCATGGTTGACCCGACCCCTTACGAAGACTCCGACCCGAAGCCAACCGCTCTATCCCAAGACATCAAACTAAGCCCTCACTCAGACGCCTTCGTACGCCTCTACATACCCGTAAACCCTCCGACGAACAAAAAACTTCCCTTAATCATATACTTCCACGGCGGAGATTTCGTCCTCTTCAGCGCCAAGACTGTCATCTTCCACAAGTTCTGCAACGACATAGCTTCTCAGTTGCCAGCAGTTGTCGTCTCGGTGGAGTATCGCCTCGCCCCCGAGAATCGCTTGCCTGCCGCCTTCGAAGACGCTTTGCAAGGTAATAATAGTGTTGAAAGATCGAATCTTCACAACGACTTTATATTCTGCCACTGCAAGAAAACATAGTATCAGACACGGAAAATAGATACGGAATTTGTTTCGTGCCTAAATTATGAGTGTTAGAAACGGATTCTTACACGGTATTTTTATTTTTGTTACAAAGTAAATTAATGTTTTTACTTAGACACGGATTAGTTACGGAAATAAAAATGGAAATATGACACTTATATATCCGTGTCCAAATTTGCTACGAGAGCGACAACATACACATCAGACACGGATATTTCTGTGTCATACTCAATAGATATGGAATTTGGTTTTACACACCCAATTTTCGGTGCCTAATATCTCTGTTTTCTAGTAGCATGTTGGAAATATTAAAGTTGAAAAATTGATATAGTTCCTATATAAGAGCTTAACTTATTCGGTGAATGTCATTTAACATGCCCATTTAACTTTCTCGTTTATGAAACTTATACCGATACGTCTAAACTGGACATGTTGAAAATAGAATATATAAACTTAAAAACTCACACGTTTTAAGGCTATATAATAAATAAAAAAGAAATTCAGCCTAAAATTGATTATCAAGTTGGAAATTAGACTATATATATATGCGTAAAAATTAAAATAGTATAGGGTCGATACAAAGCTTAAGCGTTCAGGTAATCGTTTTTCACAAAATTTGAAGAATATTGAAAATTTGACAGGCATATTCTGGGCTAGGGACCAGGCTCAGGGCAAAGGAGGACGCGATCCATGGATGGAGTACGCAGATTTCTCGAGGGTCTATCTCCTAGGAAGCAGCGCAGGCGCGAACATAGCGTACCATGTTGCCCTAAGAGCTTGGACTTCGACATAACTCCATTGAAGATCAAAGGGATAATCCTTAACCAGGGTTACTTCGGCGGCGTTCAGCCCACGCAGTCTGAGATTAGGCTCAAGGACGACCAATACGTTCCGCTCTACGTCAACCATGTTCTGTGGTCTTTGGTCCTACCGAAGAACCTCAATCGAGACCATGAGTTCTCTAACCCTATCTCGGGTGGGACCTACAATGGTAGGGTTTTTAGGCTCCCTAGGGTTTTCATCAAGGGCGATTTCGGCGACCCTTTAGTCGATCGATCGGTGATTTTGGCTCAGTTCTTGAAGAATTTTGGCGTTAGGGTTTCTTCGATCTTTAATCAGGGAGGGTTTCACGGGATGGAGATACAAGATGATAAAGCTGCTCAGCAGCTCTATGGTTATATTAAGACCTTCGTCGATGGAGGAAATGGTGTAATAGATATGCCGACATCCGAGGACGATGATGACGTGGATGGTGATAATGGTGCGTTGAATGATAACATTGGTGCTTATTGATGATTTATGGAGTTGATGAAGCGAGGGTTTTTAATTTGGTAATGAAATAATGTGCTTTGTGATTTTGTTTGCTCGTGTGTTATCTTTCGTTTGTCGGTGTTTTTATGTCGAGTTGTGGTGATGTGTGATTCGTGTAATAATAAATGGTAAGTCGCGCCGTTTGGCGTCGACTCGTTATTTTCTAAGTCCCCGTTTGATTTTTATTGGATATTAAACTCAATATTAGCCACTCGGAAAATCTCCCAATCTATGATGAAAATATTAATAGGAGAACTTGAAAAAACCACGCCCGACAATCAAGCGAGTGAAAAATATAATACCTGAAAATTACGGTCACAAGTCACACCCAAAAGTGGACTTTCCTAAAGATAATCTTTATCTGAAATTAAATTTTCTACTATTGTTGTTAATAAACGACAGAGTATTTGTTCTCCTTGTATATGAGGTTAAACCTCGTGCCTTTATTTTGGTGAGATTAAAGACAACAGTGGTCAGTGACACAAATGATGTGCAGAAACCTTCGTATCAGATCAGCTGTATGAAATTTATCGAGATTGGTATTTTTAACTCATTCAATACATATGCAATATAATTTATATTTTAAATATAATTGTAAAATTGTAAAAATACTAGACCAACTCACAGTTTAAGACTGGTAAAGCATCTATACTAACTATACTATTTTATAAAGAGCATAAGGTGGCCAATTTGGTCTGCCAATTTAATAATGATTATTTACAGTTTTACTCTTAGTTGTTAATTACAATTTTATCTTTGATATTTCCATTAATTATAAAAGTATCCCTAAGTTAAATTTATTGTTTAAGTTACTTTATTAATGATATGAAATGTTCGAAATATAAAAAGTTTAGCATATTTGCATACACATTGGGTGTGCTAAACATACTAGTATATTATATTAAGGGAGAGAGGTGAGGATAAACTGCTTTTAGTCTGTCAAATTAGATAGTATTGTTACAATTTTACCCTTATTATTTTATTTTATTACAATTTTATCCTTAATTTAAAATTGACTTAACTAATAATATAATAATATAAAATAACTTAACAATTTGCACATACATTGGGATGTGCTCGATATACTAGTTTATATATGAGCATAAATACTCAAAATTGCAGGATCGATTAGTCAAATAAGATAGTAATATATTGGAATTTGATTTTTAGTGTAAAAATAGAGTTAATGGTTTGGAGTGAAAATTTGTGTAGAAAATAGAGTTTATGGGTTGGAGTAAAAGCACTGCATCAAATGTATTATTGTGTAATATTACCTGTATTTTATGCCGTGGGTTGGTATGCTATCCCATTAACTCTATTTTTGTACGCTAAAAAATCAAACTCCTATTTATTACTATCACACTTCACTTATTAAACTTTATATTATAATAATTAAAAAGTCAATCATTATACTTAATATTTAAAAATTAAATAAATTATAATAACTATAATTTTATTAAATTAAAAGAAGAAAAGAAAGTTAATATTATTTTTACTTTTATTATTATAAGAATACTAAATATTTAAATATAATTAAATATATTTTATTAAATATATAAATATATATAAAAAATAGAATTTATAATTATATTTTTGTGTTGAAAATTCCTTGTCCTCGACAACTGAAGTTTATCTACCATCAACACAATATTAATCTTAAATATAGAATCACATGGGAGTACAAATATATTCTATTTGTAGTTTAGACAAAAACAAATACAAGTCGTGGATGATGTTAGACTAGATGGCAAACTCGAGTTCGATTAAATTAAGAAACTGACGTGGACAGATGAACAAGAACCACATTTCTTGTGATTGATGCACAGTTGTAAATTTAGGTACAGTTAATAAATATTACATCATCTTATCTGAAGGACAATGATGAGAGGCGAGAATATCAAATGGAAAATGGTCCCTACTTTTTGGGCAGTGCCACCATCATACTATTTCGTATCGATGTTGTATATCTTTTTTTTTTTTTTGTCCCGAGGTATCCCCACACTGTCTGGCTATGGGCTAGCCCCTGCCAGCCGTGGCTTTTTACGCCACACGAACTGGCAAGGCGGGGGCTATTACGCCACACACTCCAGAGATGGGACTAATCCCCGGGGCCAGATGGATACGTCCCAAACCCAACGGCATCGATAGTCATGAGGAAAATCCTCATGGGGACTTCCCAAATTCATGTGGGATGGTAGGTTCGAACCCCTGACCTCCTAGTCACATGAGTTTTGGGGCCTCCCCATCAGCCTACTAGAGCCGATGGTTAATTGGCGATGTTGTATATCTGTAATTGGATGAGAATGTGGGAGGAAATCACATGGAAATGGTCCCTATTTTTTCTTTTTGTGTATTGTCTCGATTATTCTTGTATAATGTATTATAAATAGGAAAAGATCACGCTTCGTGCCAAAGAAAAGGACGTGTTACTGGACTGTTTTACTCCTCGTACTCAGTATCAACTATATATTTCATACTTTTTTTTCCATTCTCAATTATGGTAAGCGATGAACGGTCCCATTACATTATAGCTTTTGAATAGTTATTGTAGTTTAATTTTTATAGGGGTCCCCGATTTGAATTATCGTGCTGACAAATTGATATGCACGGACATGTTATGCTCTATTGAGCGTCATTTTTAGCATTCATTTATTTCCTATTAGTCATTAACTAAGGGTGGATTGGATGATAGTATATCCAATGCGCAACTCAATTAAGTATTGACGTCTTATATGTTTCGTAGACTTAGATTCTGTTTAATCAAAAGTGCAATCATGAATGTACATATATATATATATATACATACACAAAATGCAGAATAAAAAATTTGACATGTGCGTGTGTATGATTCCATGGAAAATTAAATCGTTAGTTGCCATTCAACCACCCCAACATTTCGACTTATCGCCACTCCCACCACATTAAATGGGAAAAAGAAAGGTCCCATAAAAGACGCTCTTAAAAAAAAATTGCAAATGCGGACATATATTCATTTAATAATGATAATAATAATAGTTCGTCCACGAACCAAAAATAATAGAAATAATGCATAAAAAGAAAATAAATATAATGTATTTTAAGAGTCTCGACGAAGAGGCAAAAGTGCCCACCACACTCATGCATATTAGTGTGTTAGAAGAGACATTTTAAAATTTGTAAAATGACTTAAAACATCTTAGGTTTTTGTTTTATTTTGTTTTTTTAGTTTTATATCTACAAAAAGCTTCGGATAAGGTACGCATGGGCATACAGAGGACCATAAATTGAAGTTGAACTATGTGAAAAAGTACTTATCCTTGATTTCATATGTGAAAAAAAACTATTTATTATCTTACCAAAGAGTAGGGGTGAGCAAAAATATCCGAAAACGGATTCCGATCCGGTATCCGGTTTTCAAAAACCCAGAAAAACGGATATCGATCCGATTATAAATCGATCGGATACGGATAGTGGTTTGTCTAAAATCCGGATATCCGGTATCCGATTTTTTATTTAAAAAAATAAAAAAAAAAAAAAAATTGAAAATCCAAAAAAGGAAATAAAGTATCAAGTAGATATTTAAATTATATTATTTTATTATTGCAACAAACTTTGCTAGAGAATTGAGATAAAAAAAACATAAAAACATCGAGATGCAAGTTAAAAATTATGTGTATTTGTAGTATTGTGTTTATTATTTATTATGTAATTTCGAATCATAAATTCAGATATTGTGTGAATTATTATGTGTAGAAATTCTTATATTAAAAATATATTTTTGTTGTGGTAAAATAAAAAATTGATTTTGAAAAGGAAAATAATAAAAATATAAGGAAATAAAATTTAAAAACCGGATGCGGATATCCGAATAAACCGGATATCCGATTAAAAGCGGAGCGGATACGTATACCATTTTTCGATATCCGAAAAATCCGGATATCGGATTCGGATATCGAAAAACCGGATATTCGGTTTTGCTCACCCCTACCAAAGAGTAATGCAAATCCAAAAGATTTTAAGGTTATATATCATTATACTATTAATCAAATTATCTTCCTTTTAGACACCACATAATACAATATACCGAAGGTTATAATTCACAAAGTTATGACCGTTGGAGAGATTTGAAAATTTGCACTTTCTAGATGGTGCAAAATAGGAAAAATTATAAATTGGTCATTAATATGCCAATTTTTATTTGAGTCACTAGTCTCCTAATTACAAAACTGAGTCACTAAGTTGTAGAAATTCGGGCCGGACCTCCGATTCCCGCCAGGCCGCCAAACATGTTCCTCCGGCGGGAACGCCTGGCCGCCGCCACACATCCCATTCTCTCCGGCGGGGTCGCCAAACATCCAATTTCCTCCGGCGGGGGTCGAATCCGCCAGGCCGCCGCCAAACATGATTTCCTCCGGCGGGAACATTCGCCACGGCGCCGCCAAACATCCAATTACCTCGGACGGACGTCAAACATGTTTCCGGCGGGAACATTAGCCAGGCCGCCGCAAAACATTCAATTTCCTCCGGCGGGGTCGATGCCCGCTAGGCCGCCAAAAATATTTCCTTCGGCGGGAACATTCGCCTGGCCGACGGCAAACATCATATTCTCTCCGGCGGGGCCGCCAACAAGCCCCACCATTCCTCCGGCCACCACATCGCAATGGCAATAGCCTACCCCGTTCTCAAAGAAGTAGTGACCGTGGATTCCGACGATCACATGATGCTTCCATTTACCCTAAAGAAACAAAACTCTGGTAAGAATTGGTTTTAGGAAAGGACCCTCGATTTCTAATATGGTATCAGAGCAATTCTTCCGCTCGCCGCCGCCCGATTCATATGTCCACGTGTTAGGCCAGTCATGCCACACGTGAGGGGCGAGTTGAGATTATAAAAAAAAGTGGGGTTCGTCCCACATCGACTAATTCAAGCTCTAAGAGCCGCTACATATATAAGAGGCTTTTCCTCCTATCACCAATTGGTTTTAGGAAGGACCCCTCGATTTCTAATATAAGTATGTATATAGTAACAAAATTGAGTCACTGACCTATTTTATTATTATATATACATGCTTAGTGATCCAAATTTGTAACTATATACATACTTAGTGACCTAGTTTTGTTACTATATACCTACTTAGTGCCCTAGTTTTGTAACTAGTGATACAATTTTGTTACTATATACGTATTTATTAGTGGCCTAATTTTGTAACTGGCAAACATAGGTGACCCACAAAAAATGGTATACTTAGTGACCCATTTTATAATTTTGTGTGCAATATATAATATATATATATATATATAATATAATAAATAACCCAAAATACAAAACGCAAAGTTAAAGTTTTCCTTGAAGTGTGCTTAATCAACATGTTATTAGGTAGGGCCCACACCAATTGGATTATATATGCGAATCCTTGCGATCCATAAAAAGAATAATATTTTACGTTTAATATTATATAGTACAAAATCAACCTAGGGAGAACTTGTTTGAAACAAAATCTATAAAATTAAAATATGGTTCATGTCAAATCACAAAGATTTGGAAAGAAAACACAGCACGTAGAGGATCACTTAAAAGAAATTGAATAATCGACGAACCACAAAATGATGTGGCTCTTGATATTAGGCACTTTGCATGGATATCGTCCATTAAATATTATATAGGTTGTTAAACATAGAAAGATAATATCTCTCTATAGGACAGGATCTCAATAAATGGAGAGATATTCCCTCCTTAATTGCTATGATACCATGTTATCTTGTATGGCATTCAAAGACCCAATAGGTCTTGTACATCATATATATAGCAATTGGAAAGGCACATCTATGGATGAAATCAAGGAGGAATATCAAAGCAATAAGGAGGGGATATCTCTCCATTTATAGAGATCTTATCCTATAAAGAGATATATCTGTCTATGTTTAACATCCCCCCTCAATCTGGACAATGTGAAACTAAGCTCAGATTGTGGCGGAACTGAGTGAAGAGAGATGTCGCCAATGGTTTAGTCATGATGCCGGCTATTTGATCCTTAGAGGAGATGAACCGTACATCAAGTTGGTTTGCAGAAACCCCTTCTCGAACAAAATGATAATCAACTTCAACATGCTTGGTGCGGCGATGAAAATAGGATTAGCAGACAAGTAGGTTGCTCCAATGTTGTCACACCATAAGCTGGGTGGCCGTAATTGAGAGATATTGAGCTCGCGCAATAAAACTTGGATCCATATCAGTTCTGCAGTGGCGTTGGCAAGAGCTTTGTACTCGGCTTCATTACTTGAACGAGAGACAGTTGGTTGTTTGCGAGAACTCCAAGAGACAAGATTGCCTCCAAAAAATATTGCATAGCCACCGGTGCTGCGACGGTCGTCAGGATTCCCAGCCCAATCGGCATCCGAGAAGGCACTAAGGAAGGTGGATCCAGATCTGGTTATGCACAATCCCATATCTGATGTCCCTTGAACATAGTGCAAGATGCGCTTGACGGCCTCCTAATGAGCAGTAGTCGGAGCTGAGAGAAACTGACAGACTAGATAACAGAGAATGAAATATTGGCGAGCGTTAGTGATAGTATGGAGAGCGCCTACAACACTACGAGTATCGGATGATATCTGATGGAGAGAGTGGATCACCTCTATGCAAAGATAAGTTAGTGTGGGAACCATTAGGGTGGGAAATAATTAGTACAGCAAAATATTGGTCCGAGTCGTCAGATACTTTGATATATTTTGTTTGATGTGCTAAGAGAAGAAATGGGATGTGGGATGCAATCAATGCAATAAAATTAGTTACGGAGTAGTAGAAGAGGACCAAGATCCTTTACTGCAAAGTCGGCCTGGAGTTGAGTAAGAAGACGATCAGTGGCCACCGAGGAGGAGCTTATAATAATAATGTCATCAACATAGATGAGAATATACATCTGGACACCCCCTTTGTTGAAAAAGATATCTGCTTTAGAGGCGTGGAATACCAGCTGCGGAAGTATAGAGTTAAAGCGAGAAAACCAAGCGCGCGGAGCCTGTTTAAGACCATAGAGAAATTTGTCTAATTTACACTAATAACTCGGATAAGTCGAGTCTACAAAGCCGGGGGTTGCTTCATGTAGATATCCTCATGAAGAATACCATGTAAAAATGCATTTTGAATATCAATTTGCCGCAGGGACCAGCCACGGGAAACTGCAAGAGATAATAAGAGGCGAATAGTGGTAGGCTTGATCACAGGACTAAATGTATCATCGTAGTCAACCCCATACTGCTGCTTGAATCCTTTGGCGACCAAACGAGCCTTATAACGATCAATAGACCCATATGGTTATGCTTGAGTTTGAAACCCATTTGCAGTCAATGACATTAAGGCCAGCACGAGGAGGAACAAGATGCCATGTGTTGTTCTTGACGAGCACGGAATTCTTCATCCATTGCACTGCGCCAAATTGATATTTAATTTTCGATGTGCGGACCTTATCATCGCGTAATAGTTGAATGTTTGGGGGAATGTGTACCTTATAGTGTATTCATAATTATTAAATAATCGAACATAAGAATTATTAAAAAATCGCACATTTATATGTTTCTTTTTTCTTTTTTTTCCAAATATTTTTCTCCCAAAAAAAGAAGAGGAAAGATTAGGAGGATTTCGGTGATAATGCCAATTCATTGGTGTGGTGTGGATAAAAGTGACCTAAAATTATTACATTGATAGGAGGAATAACTACATAGCAGTCATAAATGAATGGCCGTTGCGAGACTTAATTATCTCACTCAACACTTTACCTATTGCAAGTACAATTATGTCTGATCACTTCTTATGTAATACCAAGTTGGTTTTATAATGATACCTTAACTTACTGTATCAAAACCCTAAACAGTTTTTAGTAGACTACCTTGTGATCTTAAAATAAAACCCTACTGAACTAATTAATTTGATGGACTTCAAGGAAGCTGATTAAACGAAATTGTTTGTATACTGAAAAACAGATTCCATGTACATATATATATATATATATATATATATATATTATATATATTTGGGCTATTTCATCTTGCAACCACATATCTGAAATCTGAACAATTGAGGCCCAATGGGCTTATCTTTAATGTGGGCCTGTTGGGCTTTAGCTTTACTTTGGGCCCACCGGGCTTGACCGTTCGCTAGCTAGTGCTTTGACGCTCTCAGTCTCAACTCTCAGCTCAATTCGATCGAATTATCTGTTTTTTTCAGCTCTTTATTTGTATTTTTGTTCCCATTCGATCAACGTTACTTCTATTCGTTTAATGCTGCAACACCACGTTCGTCAATCGAATCGAATGCTTCATTTCTACGGTAATGAACGATCTTTGAATCTTGTAGCATATCTTTTCTGGGTTGTATTGTATATTGCAATCACGTTAGGCGTGGCATTTATTTTTTCCTGGAGCATGAATGCTTTACTTGACTTAACATTGGATCTTTGAAATTTATTAGTTATTGTCCCTTCACCTTTTTATTGCTAATAATATCTGGCGTGGTGAGAATGCTTCATTTTTAGACTGGGTTGATGGAGTTGTTTTAATCTTGGTAGTATGTCTAATGTACATCTTGGGAGTTGTTTCAAAATCTTGGCGAAGTGGTGCATCTGTTTCTTGTATGTGTGAGATGATGATCCTGCCAAGATTGGTTTCAATCTAATTCTGCTACCAGGCTTTTTTTTTTATTCGATTTATTTTTTTATTTCTTCATCGTATCTTTTCTAGTCTTCTCATATTATCTTTGGTTTATATTGTGAATATTTAGCTTCAAGTATGATTTTAATGATGCTTTTAGGGGAATAGAGTACCGCTACTTTACAAGAATTTTAGTGTGGTGTAAACACTATTCAGACTAGGAGATGGAGGAAGAAGTATCGTCGAGACATGAAGAAATTTCTCGACCAAGCTATGAATTTCAGATGGAAAGGACTAACGTGGATGACAGTGTAGGTACATCAAGTGCTGGATTGGAAACAAATTGGTAAAGATGCAGAAAATTTTAGTGGAGCAGCAAATGAAAGAAGCTATGCAACTGCTCATGTCGTAGATGTTGATAAGTTTGAGCAAGTTTCATTGAAAGATCAGTACATTCTTGGCGCTGACATGAACGAGTCTTTTAGTACCGATGGTTTGAAACATTCATCTTGTAGAAGCGAAGACACTGTCGAGTTCTCTTTTCCTAGTTTAGAGTCTTCTGCGTATGATTCTCTGCCACATGTTCGACATGGCGACCACCATTCAACCCCTGGACCTGAGCGAGATCTCGATTATGACGTCAAGGAATCTTCTTCTTCGGCTAGTCTTGATACGCAGGAAGAAATCACGTACTCTCCCAATGACTCTCCTCAAAAGTCTAAGCCTGAACAGATTATGTCCAACGTGTCTTCCGAGCTTTTGCATTTAGTCGACTCCGCTATAATGGGTAGGCTGAAAGCTTGGAAAAGCTGAAAAATATTACAAGTGGTGCTGAGAATTTCGGAGGAGATTACGAAGCTGTTACAATTGCTTACTCCGTCGTCGATTCGCTTCTTGCCACAATGGGAGGCGCCGAGTCCTTTGAAGACGAGAATGGCAATCCGCCCAGTGTGATGCTGAACTATAGGGCGGCCATAGTCTCTGGCGAACTTATTCCATGGCTCCCTAGCGTTGGAAATTTTGAAGGTTTCATGTCTCCCAGAACCCGAATGGCGAGGGGATTGCTTGCTATTTTGCGTGCTTGTACTTGGAATGAACATCTTTGCACGCTGAGCACCTACACAATAAAATGGGACTCTTGCTGCTTCGAAACAGCTTCCACTTGCGTCCAGCGTTAGCTGCATAAAGGTTTCTTCTGATGGGCACAATGCTTTGGTTGGACTTAACCAAAGAACAGATAGTGAGAGAGGCTATGATCAACTTGATGAAGAAAACAGACGCAAAAGCTCCTTTGGCTTCTTCATGCGGGCAAAATGGAGGAGTATGTTTCTTGAATATCTGAGACTTCGCCGCGATAAGACGAAAAATGCGTTGTAGAAGAAGATACGAGCATATCGAACAGCACACAATTAGACGATATGAGTCAAGCTTTTGCTCGAAGAAGATCGCCTCATATACATCTACGTATACGCACATGTGCTTGTCTTCAGATCCATTCCATTTTTCTTGTGTATTTATTTGTTTGGAAAAGAAAAATCGACTAAGCTTTTCACCACCTTTGACAGTGGAAATTCGTCGGGCAGCTTTAAGTTATATGAGGAATGTGTTGGAATCCACATGAATGTATTGTTACAATGATTTTTTATATACATAATACATACTGTTACTTGACCTTGTTGGAAAAAGTATATTCTGAATTTCAACAATGCATCACGATCACATATCAAGAAAATAGTATCAACTGCTCAATATTTGAACCATTACGACAAGATCTAACAGTTTATTTTTCTCCACAAGATCTAACAGCTCTGTTAGTAAAAATCATAAACTTAAAATATCAGCAAAACATCAAGCATACATGCTTGCAATATAACCTCCGTTTGTAACTATTTAAGCTAGCAATTAACCAGCAAGTGGATTAGCATGTATAGTCACGCGATTAACTCTGATCTCCATAGTCGGTCGATCTCCAGGACCTGTTGGAGCCTGAAAATACGGAGAAAGGTAAAAAAAAAACCGTAAATTCTCAGAATGATGTTGTCTCAATTCTCCCGTGCAAAACAGAAAACTACACGCAAAGCCTTCGACCCTCAAGTCATGAATCTTGACTTGGATTTGTGATCAAAAAAAAGAATTTCAAGAACTGGTCTCCCTGTACATATATGGATTTCACTGAGAATTGAGAATATATGATGGTACTGGAATCTTTTTACCTTTTCCATTATATCGAGCACTTCAAAACCGTGGATAACTTTGCCAAATATGGTGTATAGCCCATTAAGATGAGGTTGCTTGCCATAAGTAATGAAAAACTGGCTACCATTGGTATTGGGACCACTGTTCGCCATGGATAGCATACCTCTTGCATTGTGCTGTATCAAAAGAGTAAAGGATGCAAGAATCAGTATAAGAAACATGTGCTATCTAACGGTTAAAAACGGTAAGTGACGAATCCCGGAAAAAGAATTCCCAGTGGGGTTATATATAATGACTCGTATTACAATACATGAAAATCTTATCAGGACTATTCAAATATTACATTCATATCATAGGAGACCAGAGATGAGGTACAGGACACATTTTAGTTAGGAAAACCAATCAACTAGAGTTCGTGTTAGATATACCTTAAGCGACTCTCTGATCTCATCACTGAACTTTTTCCCCCATATACTTGTGCCGCCCTTTCCAGTGCCAGTTGGATCACCACCTTGTATCATGAAACCTTTGATGTTTCTGTGGAATATCGTTCCATCATAATAACCACTTGCGCAAAGGGCCAGAAAGTTCTGCAAACATAAATTATCAGAGAAATTCTGTTAACAAAACCTGTCCTTACAGAAAAACTTGTTCGTGACTGGTAGAAAATGAGATGCAAGTTTTTTTTTCAAAATTCTAACCATTATCAGTCCAACAGCCTACTAAGATTCTACCATTGCGAAATGATGGAAAAACCAACATATTAACTTATCCTCATTAGTATGTCCTTACTAAAGGCTGCTGCAAAACGCACTAAATTGCAAAACTTCTCATAAATAAACCTCAACAAACTACTCAATCGAGTACCATTATCAAGGTTTAAGCTTTGTTTACTTCACATTGAATCAAAAGTCTATTTTTCTCTTTCCAAAGAAAACCACCTCTCAATGAAAGCTCAAAACAACACGACTTGCTGCAAAGCAAGGTAAAACGTAGTACCTCAGCAGCCTTTGGAACTTGGTCGCAGAAGACTTCGCACTTGATGTCACCCAAATTGGTGTGGAGCGTCACCGACTGCAAATTTCCACAAAAACATTATTCCCACCCCAGATGATTTGAGCTCAAACTGTTCGATGAAATTCTTCAACGTAACATTATTGCACAATGAAAAGAGAAGTAGTGGATGAAAAGATTCGCTCACCATTAGTTCGACGATTTAAGATAGCGTCAGAACTACAAAAGCAGCTCTTCCGAGATCACCGAAAAGATGGAAATTTCAGGAATAAAACTTTTCTTTTAAAATTCTATATACAATTAGACAGTGCGACTAAACATAATGGCCGAGCTGGGGCCGAGCTGGTAATTTTATTCTTATATTGGGCTTTTTGTTCCCAAAGCCCACATATTCTTCACGACCATTATTAATTCTGTTTTTTTTGGCCCTGCATTATCTTCTTACATTTATCTAACCGCCAAAGAAATTATATATATTGCTCTCTCAATTAAAAATTGAATTTTTTTTCCTCATAATGTATTTTTTAGTTATAGACATTTCCAATTTAAACATATAAATATTTATTTTCTTATGTGGCAGAGGAATGCACCGAATTAGGATTGAATTCTGATCTATGGTGCAAAACCATTGCACAAACAAAGACAGCAGTTGCACAAAACAAATTTGACAAAATATACAAATGCAGAACATATGATAAATATATATATATAAAGGAGTTATAATTAAAAGTAATTTTAGGGGGAAAAAACTCCAAAAAGAACAGTTTCCCTTATCCATCCTTCTAGGAACTCCCTATGCACATGCATGCATGTAGTGCTGCAGTATTTATAATGATACCGATGAAAAGGTACTTTACCAGCGAGCGAAGCATTACAGCACGAGCACAACGCATCGTCGATTCCACTCGTATTATTCGACTGAGGAGCACTCCTATTGCCTTCGTTCTTTGCTGCTTCGGCGATTCTCCTCTCAGCTGCAAGAGCTCTTTTCTCCCTTTCTGCTTCTCTAAGTTTCTTAAGCTGTTCCTGAAATATATGCATATAAATATTTATATATATATATATATGAATATATCGAGATTTTGAGAAACGAGGCACTTGTGAATTCATAGGAGAAAGGTGGTCGTGTGTATTATAGAAACATTAGAATGAGATAACTTAATACCTCTTTCGACATTGCTGAAGAACTACCAAGCTGATGTTTCCCTTTGTCGACAACCAATGAAGTATTGTCTGCTTTACTTTTAACAGCTTCTTCTTGTATCTTCTTCTCCTTTTCTTTTGCTCTTCGCAGTTTCTTCAGCTCTTTGTTCTTTGCTTTTCTCTTGGCATCTTTCTCAGCCTGATAAAAGTCCAATCCCAATGCAATAAGCCAAATCAAGAACATTAGAAACCTACTGATAAGATAACATTCGAACCAAGAATGCTTATGATTTTCAACTCTCACATTTCAAGCTTGACTTGTTATGATGATGATGAGCTCTTAGTGAAATAAAGCAGAAATTAACATTGTTTACAGAAGCTTCTGATGTACTTCTCTGTTATAGTCTATAGATGCATATGGCTTTCTATTTACAGTAGTAAGTATAGACGCATGCATATTGCCCAAAATCAAATTAAAATGTACTGCTTAGTTAAGTAAATTTTAGTAGAGAAATCAGCTTCTTTTACCTGCTTTGCAGCTTGAGCTTCCTCCATCTCCTTAGTCAGTGGACTTGGGACCTTAGCAGCATGCCAATCCCATTTTTCCATGTTCGATGCCATAAACCGTCTAAAAGTGTCCCTTGCCTCCTTATCACTAGCAAGCGTGTATGGAGTTTGGCCTCTCTCATCTTTAATGCAAGGATCTAAACCCTCCTCAAGAAGCTCTAGAACCTTTTGAGCATTGCCACACTTAGCTGCCTCGTGCAAAGGGGTTGATATGCAGACATTACTATTTTCTTTATCGGGCTCGGTTGATATAGACAAACCATCCAGTCCATCCACAATCGAATTAGCCTCATCTTTCCTCTTCGTATCAACATTCTCGTTGGAGATCGTCTTACCTGCTTTAAGGTCACTATTATCCTCAGATTTTCTTGATGTATCCGATAATTCTTCTTTCGGATCTAGAGCAACTTCGGTAGAAATCTCGGGGGAGATTTCAACAATTTGACTATATATTCTTCGAGCTTCCTTAAAGGTAGGCCTTCTTACGGTTAGGGGGACATTTCTTACTGCATGATGCTGGCAAGCAAAGTACGGTTTCTCCCCATCAAATAGGAGTTGTCGATTATTTGAAGGGGCGTGAATGAAAATGCAGGATGCTTTCGCAAGATAAGGTTTCCACAGATCAAGTAATTCCCGAATATCCTGGTTAATGAGGAAATGAGAAACAGATAAGTGTCCTCCTATGTTAACAATATTTTATCTCAATATGCTGTATTTTCCACTTTCAAAATAGAACAAAGTCCATACTTTTCATCACAACGAAAATTTGTTGGACAAATATTTGGAAGAGAAAAAAGATAGTTAGAAATACAGAATGTTATCCAACTATAGAGAAAATAAACTGACCTGATCATAAATATAGAAGAGCCATTACGATTTACGAACATGTTCGCAAACGAGAAAGAACGAATATCTTTGGAACATTATCCAAATGATAAGAACGCCATGCGAAAGAACGAATATATATATATATATATATATATATATATATAATACAACAGAGAAAGATAATCAATAAGGGAGGCTCATGAATATCCATACCTTTTTAAGGGCAAGTTCGTTATATCGACGAAGTGAGGCTCCTGCAGAGTGAATACCTCGGCCTCCTGCATCCTTTGATGATTGCTTCTTACCAGCCTTTGCCCTCACAACATATCTACATTAATTAACAAAGACTTATTAAACAGACACAGCGAGCATCTACGAAACTAATAATCAAACCTACTAAGAACCTAAGATCACTTCAAACAAGAAAGACCAGAAAGCGTAACTAACCTGTGGAAAGTCTTATGAGCCACAACAGAATCACCATCAAAGACGCAGCCAGCAAAGTGCCCGCCTCTAGCTAGTAAGACAATCCGTAAGTGGGTACTATCTCGAGGTTCACAAGCTATATGTTTAAGCTTTTCAATCACTTGCTGGTGCGTGAAATATGCCGCATCAGAGTTATCCATGGCAAGCAACTTGTCATTTTCAAGCAAAATAGTTTCAGAGTCATGAACCACCAAGCATCTCCAAATTGAAACTCTGTCCCCATTCTGCAATTGCATGAAAATTTTACTCCTTGACGTTGAATTAGAGTCATGGCCCCCTTTCTTTAAGTAAGTTTCATGGCCTCTGTTTGCTATATTATTATCATCCTCGTCTTCGGACCCCGAGATACTTGACACATCATAGTCTTTGCACAATGAATCAGAAGCTGCTTCATCAAACTCGTTTTCTCTAATGATATCTTTCCCAGCAATACTTAGTTTTATCTGAGATAAGACACTGCCAAGTAAATCATGATCGGACAAATGCAACAATTTGCATTTTAGCACACTCTCTCACATGCAATAAAAAACATGAATTAACTAGAAGTGTAGATGCTCGATGTGTACCAAAAGATATAATCGCAGTTCATCAAGTGAAACTAGAAAAGAACGTAAGGAAAATCAAAGCTAAACTGAAAACACATTGTTTCCGCTGCTAAGAACTCATCCTCAACTGCCATATCAACTGAAAAACCATAAGACTCAGTGAAACTCAGTCCACTCATTGAAACTTCCGAGCAATAATTAAAAGATTCAGACTTAGTTTCTCAACATCGGAAGAGGATTAAATTTAAACCTTCGACTTTGGGCTATTTAACTGAGCATGAGCCAACATCATTCACTGTCTTCGATCAATTATTTAAAAAGAGTGTGAACCAAGAACCCCGTGAAAAAAAAGTCCAATCTTCATCAAATTCCAAAAAAAAAAAAAATCCCTGAACAGTATCAAAACCAAAGAATTTTCACATAGATTCACAGGAGAAGGAAAATCGCACATTGAAGCGATGGAGGTCTGATTTGAAGTGCATACGCTGGTCAATCAGAGACTCGAATTCAGCCTTACACGTGTTACAAGACCATCTCTGCATAATTTTTGGCCCGCCATCATCGTCCTTAGAGTTCTCCTCAATTTTAACATCATTTCCCAAGATTCCTCTATCAGAATAAAGCTCCTCTTTCCCGTGGATACTTTGAGGAGTAGCATAACTACTAACCGAATACGACGGAGACGGCAAGAGACGACACGAATCGAAGAACTCAGATGGCAAATCAAAGATGGAACGGTGTCGTTTTTCTACGGTGGCATTTGAGGCTTCGCTCGCCATGGCTACTTCTGACGCAATAGTCACCACAGATAGAAAAGCCCGGCGATGGATTGCGACGATTCAGTTTAACGGCGATGGAATTTTCTTTTCTCTTAAGAACAGTTTTCTCTTATCTAATTAACTTCCTAAGAAATTGGGCCTTAAAAACCTATTGGGCTGATAGCCCATCAAAATTAACTTCCATGTGTTCTCACAAGTAATAATGAAACAGCTCAAATTTAGAAAATGAACCAAGAAATAGGCCTTGTCTTTAACATCGATTTGGATATAAGTTAAAGTGGGCTTGAAATTTTATATGTGTCAATCTATATGAAAAAACATTTAGATTGATGTTTCAACGTATTGAGATAGAATGCAAGATACTACTGTCAAATTTTAAGCTAATTTAGGTGATATCCAAGTAGGTAGATAAGAAAAATCCAAAAAAATATATAGCCCAATCTCTCCTTGTACAAAACCTAAGGCTAAGGTAACCAAGCACTAAAGAAAAATCAACATAAACACACATTCTTATCATACAACAATATAAACCCTCAGTTTAGCTAACACCCTTTCGAGTCCTACACTCAGAATTCAAGCCATAAAATGAATGCAAAATGGTCAAATATAACCTCATTTCAAACGATCAACAAGACTTCAGCAAAACGGGCCCCACCGACGAGCTAAGCATGTCGGCAAGCGCAATCTGAACCTCGCTCGAGCCATGTTCGCAGCTAATCAAACTCGAAAGCAGAGGAAAGAAACAAGACAAGTTTTTCTCGAACGAAGAATCACCTAAGCTGCAAATGGCTTGTAGTGTAAGAACGACGAGCGGGGCCCGAGCAGCCAACTCTCGCCTTTTTGCGGAGCCAAGAGGTATCGTCCAATGTGGTCTGAGAGAAGATGAATTGCTGGCTTGCCTTGAACTTGCAACTTCGATGTAAAAGCGAAGCACTTCTTGGCAGAGATCGACGAGGTGAGATTCTAATTCCGACTCTTGGGAACTTTGTGGGCTGTCGAGGACGAGGTTTTGTATGAGCGTTAGGCAGATTTGGTAAGATTCATTCTCAAGGCGGAGCAGTGGTGGGTCTTGCATTTGCAGCATGGGCCCAAAATGTTGAAGCTTCGACGTTAAGGTTGGGTCGCTGTTGATCTTGTGGGCATGGTGTGCTACGGTGTGGACAGCGTTGAAGAGAATGATGGTGTTTTTGACTGATAGGTATGTGCGGTACATGTTGTAGATCTCCATAATAGCCTGCAAAAATTGTGAACGGTAAGTTTTTTGGTCATGGCGCAAACACAGATTACAATTTCTTGTGTGGGTCTTCTTCCCAAAGATTTAGTCAAGTTAAATGGAAGAAGGGTTCAGTGCAGCATACCTGTATCAGTAGGAGTTGAACGGAAGATCGGCACTTCACATCAGATATAGCTGCATAAATCTGATGCATCCTCGAATTATCAGATTCATCGCCAGGGGTAACTGCACCAGTGGATGATTCGCCTTGGTTGTTTTCATTCGTTTCTTCATGTTCCACTGAATTTGGGCCTTGTTCGTCGCTAAGGACAAATGAAAAATCGGGGAGTGTTTCTTCGGCTGCCTCTTTGAGAGAAGAAACTGCCTCAAACCACTTGTCATCGGTGAACATCTCTGCTGCATTGCTCATCAAACGGACAAAAGCAGCAATGCCAATACCAGCCAGGCTTTGGTGAGGACGTTTGATGAAACTAACTAACAGAGACAGCACTTTCTTTAGAAGGGGATGGACAGTGTCGTAGAAATTAACGAAAAGATCCACGACCAATTGTAGGGCCAGCGTGCACGTTTCGTAAAGCCATGAATCCTCATCAAGTTCCTCAACGTCACCGTTAGCCCTGCGATGCCTTGGGGTAATGTCACTGGACGAATCAGTAGCACGTCGAGCGTCATCAAAGATTCTGAAAAGAACAGATTCGAATACTTTCTCCCACAGAGGTAGCGAAAAATGCTGGCCATAGTTCCGTAACGAATCAAAAAGTACTTGCAGTGCGTTTTTCCTTATTTCAGGTCTCGGGTCAAAACTGAGTTCAGATAAACCTGGTTGAAGAGTAAGAAAAGAAGAGAGCGTGTCACACAAACAAATTGCAAACTAGAATTTCAAATAACCTTGATATAGATAAACTTATTATATGGACTCTTCACCTGCCAACAAAGGAAACCAGAAATACAGCTGGTCGACGCTATCTATTGCATCTCCGTTGCCAAGCTTTTTATTATCTTTTCGTTCATGAGGTGAAGAGGGAGAAGCCTTTTCAACAGTTTCCTTGCCCAAGTCTCCTTCAGCAAGTTTTGCAGCACAGAATTGTAGGAAACCAATGGCATTAAGACTTATATCTTTGCTGAATCTACTATTGGTGAATGCAATGAGACAATTGACACAATCTGTGAAAGTAGTTGTCTCGGTTTCAGTAATATATGGGAAATAATCACGGACAATCTTCTCAATTATTTCAAAGGCTAGGAGAACAATGTTCTTGTGGTCATCATAGGCAGCAGTTGTGAACACCTGAAAATCATGGATTATTCATGAGAAAGGAAAATTGCATACAAACTTTGAAACAGCACTTAACAAGAATTTTCAGTTATTGTATTCTAATAAATATAATTGTGAAAATTTGGGAGATTTTTTTAATACCATGAACATGCTTTTCCATCCCGACTTGACGTTGTTAACACGTGATAACACCATCTGCGACACACAACGTATAATCAATTCCCTGATTTCAACAGCACTGCTCTTGCGCATAACGATTACGAAAGGCTTCATAAACTCGTTCTGGAAGTTATAATTAGCTAATTCTTCCCTTTCCAAGAATTTCATCGACAATTGGCGCAACGAGTCCATAGCAAAAATAGCAATCGAAAGGTTCTCTGAACAGCCAATAGTCACGAAGAAGTCAGAGAGCACTTGCCAAATTTTCGACCACACAAGCCTAATGCGGTTCATGTTGTAGTGCCTGTCGACGGAAAAAAATTAGACTAATCTTAATGTCACGTTAATAAAATGAAATGGATAAAGAACCACATGAAATATTTGCAGATGGAAAGCATACGCAATCTCAACTATCTTCGTAAGGCTGAACACTCGTGGATCAGACGCAGACCGCAATTCTTCCATAGATACTTTACAGAGAGCCTTGACAAAATCAACTATTGCCTCACTATTTAGCTTTTGACTTCTGATAAATATGCGGTTCATTTCGCCAACTTGTTCCAACATGTTCAAGTTAGATACCAAATTATTCATCTGTTCAGATGTAATTCCAGCCGCAGATATACCACCAATACCAGCACTGTCATATGAACCCCTTCTCATAGCAGAAGCAGCGTTTTGAATCTTTGCAGGTCCTTTCTTTCTTAAAGCGGGTAAGATATTTGATTTGGCTTGTTTAGATTTTTCTAATTCGTTCTGAGGAAATGCGAAGAATGTTGCATCTGGTGGAGCACCTTCACCTAAGAGATGCAAATGCTCAAACCGTGACACACATGTTAAGATATGTTCCCAAGCTTCCTGTAAGTAATTACCGTCTTCATCTGCTATTGTGACTAAGGCCTGTTGACAGATAAGAGTATCCCAAAACTGTCAGCTCCATACACATAAAGAAGTAAACTCAACCCCTTCAAAAAACATAATGACCCAGTTTTCGGCAGAGTGCAAACACACACAAGGGGAAGTAGATTATATCAGTAAGCATTCACAATCAACTCCTAATCAATTAGATAACTATGTGTAAGATGAGATGAATGGTTAATTAAAAAAATTACCAAACAGCGTAGTATGCATTAGAAGGTACTTTCTTCACTAATACTATTATTAGCCTATGAAACACATTATCGATGCAGAAACGACACACCTTGATTGCATCAATGTTTTTCTGTTTGATGTCGGCTGGTGAGTGAAGTGAGGTAAATTTTGCCAAAGATGTCACGAAGGCATCTCTGTGAGTTTTCATCGACATAGCTGCAGTGACATGAATTGCGCTCCGAAAACCATCCAAGCACAGGCTTATTACCACCTCGTCGTCACTTTGATCGAGAGGAACACTGAAAGCCGCAAGCATAGGTGCCCAACATGCCTCAATCATGAATCTCAATATCACCACATCGGTTGCAGGATAATAAATTGACCTGCAGGGTACCATTGCAAAGGAAGATATAAATATAATCCACATGATAATGATTATGAGAAAAAAACAAATCCCAAATTCTTATTCTCACAACTCATACACATGAATTATGCGACAGAAATTCTTATGTTAGTCTATGATGCAAAACTCATTGTTGTCTTACTCAGACTTGCGCGCTTTCTCTTTGAACTGTTCCTGCATGTGTTTCATTAGACTGTCACCAGTCTCCATGCTGTCCTCCCCACGTGTTCGGACCACAATATTCAATATACTATCTAAACCTAAAAGTCTGTTTGAGTTCACAGACTGCTTTTGCTGGATGGACAGATTTTCATCTTTCATCTTAATCTCATTTTTTGATATTCTCTCAAACAATGCTCTCAAGAACTCCTCTGGCAGATCCCTCCCATCATCAACCCCACGATTATTTCTAATAAAATCCTCAGCCGACATCTGCATATTGCATAGAAAAATGTCGTAAGCAATAGGTCAACGATCGGTTACAAAACCATAAACATGCGGCAAATTTAGTTATACCTTATTTTTCACCATAGGATTGTGAGCATCAGTGTTTAGCATTATCACGGAGTAAGCTAGCACATAAGCAGTATCAGCACTTGTAAAAGCCTTCGGATTGCATTTGCAATACCGTTCAGCAAACTTCTCCATTATACGATCAATTTTTTGTGCCTCGCCAGGCAATCTAAAACCCTGTAGGAAGGCCCTGATTGCTTCATCAAATTGCATCCCTTGGAAATCAAATGAGTCCACGTATGCATGCATCACTTTTAGAGGCAATTCCTCCCTTTCGCCCAAATAATCACCAATCAGAGTTTTATCCAGACCAGATGCATCTTTAAGGAACGCAGCTATCTCTTCTGGAGACTTACCCACTTTATTTGCATTAATCAGAAATTCAATACCTTTCTTGGGTTTACGGTTAAAAAGAGCAATCCCTTCCTGCAATTTAAAACTATGTTACTTCACATAATTCATCGAACGCAAAGGTAAAATGATGCATCTACTAACCCTAAAGTTTAAAATGCTATAATACAAGTGCACCTGTAATTCAAGTTTATAAGCACGGCGCTGCTCAATCATTGAAGCATCAGAAACTTCTGTGGAGGCTTCAGAATGTGTATCTGATGTTTCAGTGGGCTCATCAGCATTACCATTCTGTGAGGGGCGACTATCAGTGTCAGAAATATTCTCCGCAGCTTCATATCTCTTTGTAGAATGAGAATCGGGAATCCGCAATTGTTTGTTCATCCAATCACCCATGCATTTCAATACAGCAACCAGGCATTTCATTGCTTCCATCTTCATAATGCCATCTTGAGGAGGCTGAAGTGTGGTTGCAACACCGGGGGGAACCCCTTGAGCGGTTTTAAGTAGTCCATTGATCATTCTGCAAAAGACCACAATGATGTAGAGAAAGTAGATTCAACATTACTGATTTTTAATTTTGACCATTTTGTCCCCATGCTACATACTGCATGCTCTACGTGTAAAATCTATTGAATTGTTGCAAAAATAATATTACAAGACAGAAAGTGTACAATAGTAATAACCAACTTACCTCTCAAATATGTTGGAGGCATTAACATCGCAATCGTAATTAAGGAATATGTCTATTAAGATCTGGGAATCGACGCACAGCTTCTCCAGAAACCGAAGAACGGTCATTTTTTGTTGGAAATTTGGCTGAGAGACATTTTCTAGCACCCGTAGGACAATCATAGGGAAAAATACACCAATTTCTGCCTTCAGCCCAGCTCTGAATCTTGAGACCAGACTAATAAATATGGAGCATGAAAGCTGGAAAACAATCATAAGAGTTGACGCACTGTTCTTCAGCAGCGACAGACACAAGTACTGTTTTATGGCATCCAAAAATCTGTTTGCAAAGAAATGAAAGGGTAACTTAACCATGACACAGATAAGGCAGATGACCAAATATCATGCGACAGTTGAATGAGATACAGTATAATCAACTACCTACATGTCACTAAACATATATAATCAATTATATTCATCAGACGACAAAACGAACTTGCTGACATATGCAAATAACACTCGACAATATTTAACCGATATTATAGGGCACGGTGACTAAAATAAAGCACCAAATCTCTAGCACCCCATCAGTAATGCCAACGAAAGCTTCCAAAGTCGTCTGAACAATTGAAAATAATTCAATTAATGCCAAAATACCTATCACTCGTCCTAAACACCGCCCCAGCATTCTCCAGCAAAATCTTAAGCAACTCCAGCGCCACAATCTTTCCTTTCATTGCCTGTGGATCAGCAGAGGCATCTTTGGGCGGAGTCTTCATTGACAGCTTACACAGAGCCCTAAAAACCAAGAAGGCATCACGACGCAACTTATTACCAATCTGAACCTCCAAATCATCCTCCTTTTCATCTGCCAACTCTCCTTTCCTCCCTTCCAAAGCAGTCTTATACATACTAATCTCCCAATACTTGGCATCAAGCATGTCTTTATCGGTAGAATCTAACAAATCTGCTGGATTTGTCCCCTCTACTGTCGCAGTGGACACCTTTGTCTCAAATGCCCCGTCGTGTGTGGACCCCACATTCGCCACATTTGGGCTAAACACTCCATCTATATCCTGAATCACCTTACTAATAAACCCTTGAACGAAAACCGTCATTGAATTATCCCCATCAGGTTTTTCTACAGGATCCATCAACTCCGCAACCACAATTGGCTGAACTGGAACAGTTGAAGAATCGGCTTCCATCCTTCTAAACACAATCACAAGCATCTGAACAAGTGAAGCTTTCGCAGTGGTTTGATTCACCACATTCTTGCTCCCCAAATAAATGTCATAGCACGTCCTCACAACTTGCAAAAAGCAATCGCCGTGAATCCTCAAAGAAACCGAAGTAACGGCAGACAAAAGCGTCTTAATCACCAGCAACTCAACACCCTCCTCACCCAGTTCGTGGCACTTACACACGGAATCGATCAGTTTGGCAAGAATAATAGCATCGGGACCACCTGACTGATCCGCCTCGCCATGTAAGTACCCATGAGAGATCAACTTCTGCACAGCATCAATTGCTGGTTCCGAAACCTTCACATAATTCGCGGAAAGCGCGTTGATCAACGGCGTGAGGACAAGCTCCGAATCTGACAGCGATAGATCGAGCAAAACGCCGGGTGCCCCAGACGCATCGCGAGGCGATTCGCCGGAAGGCGATGCAGGCGGCGAGGAGCTCGAATTCGACGTGCTGGAAGCTGAATTAGGGTTCGAGAGATGCTCGATGAGGGATTTGCATTGGTTTTGGAGCCTGGAGTGCTTGCGCCACGAAGCGTTTTTCACGATCTTGTCGAGGGACGGAGAAAGGACTTGTCTCAGCCGAGGATAGTCGGCGGAGGTTTCCGGCGAAGAATCCGCCATGGTAGGGGGGGTACAGTGGTCTTTTCCGCGTGAGGCGACGTTGCTTGTTTGGATCTAAAAGTGCAGTGGTGGTGGTGGCATTGGATCGGATCGGATCGGTTAATGATGGTGGTGGAGATTTATGAGCTGAAATGACGAAAATGCACTTGTGGGTTTGCGGAATGGTCAGTCACTGTGTGACTCGCCTGAGAATTGAGATCAATTTTTTTGAATATCTAATATTTTTATTATGTTGACCTTTTGTAACGATGATCCAAATAATTTTAAACGACTCTAATAGTTTATAAGAAGGTATAGTTAGCTCTACTAACAAATAGCCCGTCTAGCTCAGTTGGTAGAGCGCAAGGCTCTTAACCTTGTGGTCGTGGGTTCGAGCCCCACGGTGGGCGTATTTTAATTTAATTTTTAATTTGTGGACCATTAGAAATTAATGGGTCAAATGTTACATATCGACTTTATTCGGTTTATCGGGCGAGGGAAATATTATGAGTTGCTAAATATGGGCTTTAACGGACCCATTTTACTTTTAATGGACGCAGTTGGGTCAAAATACTAAATATGGGTCGGACATTGGACCCGATCACTTGTCCACGCTGAAATCCAACAAGTTCATAGGATGTTCAGTTCAAGCTGGATCAAAAGGAAAAACGAGAAGGTATCAATCGGGCAAAAACTATTTTTGGTCCCCGATGTTTAGCTATGGGCGCTTTTGGTTCCCGATGTTTCGACTTGTCACATTTAGTCCCGATGTTTCTTGATTTGAACCAATTTGGTCTCTCCGTCAATTTAGACGGAATTGCAAAACTAGCGACGGAATTTGCGACGGAATTTCCGTCGCTAAAGGAAAAAATTAAAAAAATGATAATTAAACATAAAATGAGAAAAATTCCAAAAGAAAAGAAAAAATCAAAAAAATAGGTAAAAATTGAAAAAAGAGAATATTACTAATAAATTAAATAAAAAATAGTTTTTTCTTTTTTGGAATTTTTTCTCATTTTATGTTTAATTATCATTTTTTAGTTTATATTTTATTTTATTTATTATTTTGTATTATTTATATTTTTATTTAATTATTAATAATATCTTTTTTTTTTCAATTTTTTACCTATTTTTTGAATTTTTTCTCATTTTTGTTTAATTATCATTTTTTTTTAATTCCTTTAGCGACGGAAATTCCGTCGCAAATTCCGTCGCTAATTTTGCAATTCCGTCTAAATTGACGGAGGGACCAAATTGGTTCAAATCAAGAAACATCGGGGACTAAATGTGGCAAGTCGAAACATCGGGACCAAAAGCGCCCATAGGCTAAACATCGAGGTTCAAAAATGGTTTTGTCCCTATCAGAATCCTAGCTGTGATTTTTTGAGCTGTAATGTTAACTATAAGCAAGTGATAAACGATTCGACTGTAGTATCTTGTCCTGATGTTTTATTGGTTAGATTTTGCTTTTGTTGCATATATTGGCGTGTATAATATTTGGCTAATGTGTTGATGTAATGTGTGTAATTCTGCTGTTACGTTTTTCAGTAGCTTGGTTGTCGGTACGATTTTACTGTGCACAATTTGTTTCTGTTGTAGATTGCTGAAATTTATTCGGGTTTTTGGCGTAGGAACTTGCTGTTGGTGCTTCCGTGGATATTCAGATTCTTAACTTATGGCCAGAAAAAGGTTGTGTGTTGGATGGACTCGGTTGCTATTATGTCTGCCTATATTCATATTGATCACTCATTTGATCTCAGGTACTGTCTGATTCTTGTTTAAATACCTATATGTCTGAAATTATGGATGTTAGAATAAGAAATTGTTTGTTTTGTCCCAGTTACGGATCTTCGTAAAGAAATGACTGTGGAGAATACAAGTAGAGTGAAGCAGAAGAAGTTTGATCATTTGGTTCTAGGGCATGCTGCTGGTGAAGGCTTGCCTGGTCGTTTGCACTGCCAAGGTTATTTTTCAGTATCTTTAAGTATGCAATTTTTTTTTTAAATCTTTAGGTGATGTTTGTCTACCTGGTGTTCATCAATAATCGATGTGCTGCTAGACTTCTTCTGAAGTTCTCTTTGTTTTCTATTTGTTAAAATTTTGCAATTTTCTGTATTTGTTTCGACTGTTTGATATTCATGCGGAATCTTTTTATCATTATTCAATGCCAAAAAAGTTATTCGTTCTAAGTTGTTGCTTATTTGATCATTCAACGAGCTAGCTATATATTGCGTCAATCTGGGATGCTCTTCCAATTTTCTCAATCCATATCAGATACTAATAGATTAGTTAAAACCTGTTCAGGAAACAAGGCGCTTAACAAGACACATTCTAGAAAAGACGAGGATTTCAAATCAATAGATCGGGTAGCTTTTGTCACCGTATTTGCTATCTACAATACTTCTGAGCAGAGGGGACAAGTTGATTTGGTTAAAGTAAGAAACAGATCATACAACAAGATGGACCGATCAATGGCCCTTTTAAACGTTTTCATAAATTTTATCCAGGTAAGTGTGTGTGTAACTTTTTGAGGTCTGAACTTTCAAATAAGAGTTTTTATTTGAAAAGCTGTAGTTTTTATTTGATCTCTTTGCTAGTGTAAGTTTTAGTGTAATCAATTTTCAGGTGACCGTGCCCCAAAGCAGTGTGATCATTCTCACTGATCCAGCCTCAGAGATTCCACTGCACAGGGATATGGTTACCATACAAGCAATACCAGGTGAATATTCACGAGACAAGTTGATGCTTCAAAGAATCAAGTCTTACATTGTAAGAGCATTTCTTGTCATATGTTGAATTAGCTTCTTTTGGACATATGTGTTCATCTGATTAGGGCTTTGTTCAATTTTTTTCCTCCCAATACCCTCACCCAACTTGATTCAGATCACAAATTTTCATGGAAGTTGAAATAGACTAACTAGGATAAAGCAAAAAAAAAAGGCAACTCGCAACAAAATTTAAACCGAGTTAGACACTGTCCAATGTATTTCCGCTCCTTTAGGACTTTTTTCATGTACTTGTACCACTACCAATTTGAATGGAGATGATATACTCTTCTATTGTATTTTCCATCGAAATTGTTGTGTTTGGCATACTTCTTTATTGAAAATTTCTCTTGATCTGTAGATGTGATATTAAAAGTAGACATGTACTTTTGTGCAGGCATTTCTAGAAACCAGGCTACAGAAGTTGACTCAGAATGCAGAGCAAGTCACACATTACATCTTTACCGACTCGGACATAGCAGTAGTAGATGACCTGGGACATATTTTTACGGAGAATCCTAATTTTGACGTGGCTCTGACGTTTCGAAACAACAAACAGCAGCCTCTGAACTCAGGATTCATAGCAGTAAGAGGCACGTCTGAGGGAATTCAAAGGTTCATTCTGTACTTTATTTCTTAGTTGAACTTACACAGCACACTTGCACAATATTTTGAGTGAAAAGACATCTGAAAGTTGCATGTACTCTGTTGGTTTCAAATGCTTATTCTATATTTAGAGCATAGTTTCGATCATGGGGGCCGTACATTACAGTCACACAAGGTGTTCTTTTCTTGAAGGGGAAAGAGCTTTTTACAGGCTGTGCTTGATATTTACTCTTCGAAATTCATGAAAGCGTCTCGAATGTTAGGAGATCAGTTAGCTCTTGCCTGGCTCGTAAAGTCGCAACCCAACTTTAACGCTTGGAAATTTTCTAAAGGAGTGGCTTTCATGGAAAAAATCGGAGGTGCTTCTGTTCTTTTCTTACCGTGTTCTGTTTATAACTGGACACCACCTGAGGGTGCTGGTCAATTCATGGGATGCCTTTGGATGTGAAGGTAAAAATAGAATATTCAAATCCTCAATCTACTCCATCACGACAAGTTAACATGTTGATTTTTTCTGTTCATATGTAGTCTCCATAGACACATAACAGAGAGAATTTTCCTGAAATCTTTGCTTATGGACGCAGGTCATTCATTTCAAGGGATCGAGAAAGCGGCTAATGCTCGAGTCTTGGAACTTCTTCTCTTCTACTTCCGACTTATCAGACATGCTATGCCTCATCTTGAGAAGCGGGAGAACGAAATACGACTTTTGAACCCAGATCATGTATTTCCTCGTTCAAATCTTTTGTCTAAAGATTTCAAGGTACGCATTCGTTTAAACTTACAGTGGCCAATGAAGGACTATTCGTAGATTTAGCAACATTCTTACTTAAAATTCAACTTAATACACGAATTCAGAAGGGTTGTTTATTCATTCTCGACAAGATAACTCAACACTCTCAGTCCACCAACAAATCCTCATTCAAAGGGAAAAAAAAAAAAAAAAAAAAAAAAAAAAAAAAAAAAAAAAAAAAAAAAACAAGAGAACACAGCATTCAGCGTCTCAATATTACAGAAGCGATATCTCTAGCCCTCTTGTAAGCAGCAGCTCCAGACCGTGTATTTGTACACAGTTTCTTTCATCATTCATTCTTCTCTTTAATGTGTTTCTCAGTGCTTTGTGTAGGTCGAGAGAACGTCGAAATAATCAGGGAATGTCTTACGAGTACAGCCAGGATCTTTAATGGTCACGGGGACCTCCGCGCAAGCTGCTATGGAGAACGCCATCGCCATTCTATGATCGTCGTAAGTGTCGATTTTTGCAATATTTAACTTCTCCGGCGGTGTGATAATGCAATAATCTGGCCCTTCTTCAACTGTTGCCCCAACTGAAATGTTGTGATGATTGAAATTAATAGACCGAACTTAGATAATGAGAAGATCCTAAAAACTATGAGGTGTTAGTGATTGTTACCTTTCTGAGTTCTGTGCATATAGCAATCATTCTTTCGGTTTCTTTGACTCTCCAGCTAGCAACTGTATACATTCTAATCATGAGAATTTTTGGATTGGAAAAAAGGTAAGCTGATTAAAGTAAAATTTTATTACCATCTCTGATAGCAGTGGGCCCGTCGGCGAAGAGCGCCACCACGGCAAGAGTCATGGCGACATCTGGCATTTTGTTCATGTTGATGTCGATCGCACGCAAGTGTTTCCTTCCAAAAGGTTTGCGTTTCGGCCCTTTGACTGTTACGCTGTTCTCGGTCCATGTTACTTCTGCTCCCATCTTCTCGAGTACCTCGGCGAACTTAACGTCGCCCTTTCCAAAGAAGGAACAAAAAAGAAGAGTGTTAAAGGACGAAGTGTTAACTACTTCTTTCGTCTTGTGTTGCAATTCAAATACAACATTTTCAGAATTAATGCAATTTATGGACACCAAGCGTCGGGGACTTAATTTTTACCAATACTTAGGCATGTGACGTATGTAGCATGCCAAATAATTTGGGATAAATCCTGCGTGGCGTCCGAATTGCTTATTTGGGGATAAATGCTAGTGGCATTTTCAGGATACGCAACTTACAAGGTTTGTAGTTAAGGATAATAACTTTCAAAATAGAAGCAATTTAGGGACACAGTTAAGCTTCCGATGCATTGTTTCCTTAATTACTTCAATTTTGAAAGTTAGTGTCCTTATAATCGCAAACCTGAAAGTTAGGACATGAAAGTGCCCAACTTACGGGACGGAAAAAATATTCCAACATTTGATGTTTAGAAACGGGTAAAAGCAAACAAATAACTGAGATTACTTACCTGTAAACTGCTCGTTCCACAGCCTTCGACGGTTATAGTTCCACCAGTAACAGCAGCACCAGCTAAGAAGTAGCTAGCACTCGAAGCATCGCCTTCCACGTAAGCATTTCCAGGGGACCTAATTTGGACGCAAACGACCCTCAATTTTCTCCATACGAGCACAAGTCTCTCAAAAAATGAAGGAAAGGTCATAAGAAACTCACTTGTACTTTTGACCGCCTCGAACCAAGAATCTATCCCAGCTATCACTGTGCTCGACAAAGACGCCAAAACGTTCCATTAACTTAAGCGTCATCTCAACGTAAGGGACGGAAATCAACTTGTCAACAATTTCGATTTCAACGTCTCCAAGCGCCAGAGGAGCAGCCATCAACAGAGCCGTTAGGTATTGGCTGCTAACTGATCCCGAGAGCTTTACCTGAAACCAAAGCCGAAAAGACTTTCAAATTCCTCTTCCTCATATATATATAGCATGCAAAATGCTTTTTCTTTACCAGATTTTCTGGGTGTGTTTGGTATGCGAAATTCGAAAGGAAAGAAATGGAAAGGTGTGGAGGTACAACGATCGAAGCGCGAAGTACAATTGTTTGATGTAATAACTTAGTGTTGCTGTCGTGCTTTCCACGCACGAATTTTGTTGCAGCGAACGTTACACTGTATTTGGTTTGAAGAAAGTGGTATGGAAAAGAAAATGGAGGGAAAACGATTTACCAAGTTTTTCTTTCGTTTTCCTCATCATTTGGTGAGGAAATTAGTTTCCTTCATTTTAAGTATCACAAGTACATTTTCTTTTTTCCATTGCGATTTCTTCAATCAATTACACAAAAACTAATTTTCCTTTTCCCTTACAATTTCTTTTCCCTACTAACTTCCACGAACCAAAGACGACCTTAATGAACTCTCTAAGCATTTGGCCAGCTTTTACGAACATTTTTTGCGTGTCAGAAGCTCAAACGAGGAAAACAAACGAACAAACTACTGAACTACGAAGGGGGAAGAATTAAAAACATGAAATGAATAGCATCAAATCATAAATATGCAGCCGAAGTGCAAAAAAGCGTCACTACAAAGACAAAAGAAGAAGAACAAACCTTCCCGCCAGGGAGACCGCCCTTCCCAATAACACGAACGGGCGGACAATTCGTGCCTAAGAAACATTCGACATCTGCCCCGAGCTGCTTAAGCCCAGCGACTAAGTCCCCAATTGGTCTTTCCCTCATGCGAGCGACCCCATCAAGCACATATCTGAAAAAAAAAAGAAAAAAGAAAAATCAATATCCATGGAGAACGCACGTATATGTTTGAGACTTAAAATGACGGGAAATTACGATATTAAAAGCGTACGTTGAGTTGCCGCCAGCAGCGACGACGGCGGCAGTCAAGGGGCGCATAGCAGTTCCAGCATTTCCCAAGAAGAGTTGGATCTCATCTTTGGACTCTTCAGACGCTGGGAATTGGCCGGCGCCGCCTTCTACGATTGCTCGCTTGTTGGCTTCGTCTTCTTCGACGCGAAGGCCGAGTGTTTTTTAGGGCGCCGAGCATGTAATGAATGTCTTCGCTGCTCAGTAGGTTGTCGACAACTGTGGTGCCCTGAAAGGAAATGCAACAACTGTAAGAGAGATTACTATCATTACAGTATGGAACAGTTAACTGGATATTGTCTTCCTTCACTTAATCGTTCGAGAAATCTCAAGTGGACAACGCAGATTGTGAGAGAAATAGAGGACAGTATTAGCTTCCAAAACACATCTCACGCGAGAAAATAATCGAAGCAAACAAATTTGACAATTCAGGGCATAGGAAATCACCTCAGATAAAGCAGCGAGCAGCAAAATTCGATTAGAAAGGGACTTGGAGCCGGGAAGCTGAACCAAGCCTGAGATTTCTTTGATGGGCTGAAGCTCAATTTCAGGCACCGTCGACGGCTTCTCTGCCGCGGCGACGGAAGCCGAGATTTTCAGACGGCCGTTCTTCCCAACGTTAGAAAACGACTTCTTGCCCAAAACCCATGAACAATTTGATGGGGTTTTCACTCTCTTGGAGGTCAGAAACAATGAGCCCGGCGCCGAAACGGCGGATTTGGTGCCGTGAGTGGTGAATTTGGGCGGGTTGAGCTTGTGCGCCGTGTTGCTGACGTGGGCCATTTCCCCTCGGAAAAGCAAAGCTCTCTTTGTAAGAAGGGAGATTTTCGCTCGTTCTTATGAGATGGTTTTCTTTCTTCCTTTGAAAAATGTTGCGATGGATGTCTTGGGAGGATTAGGTTGAGTGAATTGCTGAAGATTGGAAGGTCAGTGGTGATGTGCTATGTATATATGGTGTTTTCCTTTCATCTCTCTCAATCTCACCAACCTTTTTTCGTTTTGTACTTGTACATGATTTTAGGGAGTCAAAGTGGTTGTTTTTCGACTGGTAAATTTTAATTCTTTTAACTCTTATTTAACCAGAATAGTTTCTCCAATAGTTTCGCGAGAAGTACCCTTTTGATGTAATAAAAGATGCTCCAAAATTAGATTCATTTTATTTAAGGTATAAACAACCACCTCCACCAACCCACGGCCACAACCACCACCAACCACCGTCGTTGAGCTTGGTAGTTATACTCTTTTCCTTTTTCACATTCTTTGGGCTTTTAATTTTAACTGGGCTTATTTGGGCCCGATACTATTTTCTCATACAGTCCGACAATTGAATTACCATTTATAGGGGATTGTGTTTACCTTACCCATGAATTTTTAACGTCAAAGAAGCAGTTCAATGAATTACTAAAAAAAAAAAAACTATAATATACTAGGAAGCTTGTTGAGAAGATGATGCTTGAATGAGAGACGTTAGAGAAGGATAAATCCGAGCAGTCCTCAGAGAACGTGCTTCGCTTCTGCCATCAGCGAATTCTTCTCCCAAAGGCCACCTCGGCCGAAGGTCAACCTATAAAAAGAAAAGAAAAAAAAAAAAAAAAACATTCAAGCCATAAAAAGTTGGCCAAATAATACTAAAAGAAAGGTCGTTTGAGACATAGATAGAGTTGCTACATTAATTTTACTCCATTACACTATTTCTAAACTTATTCCAACCCATTAACTCTTTTCTACACTAAAAATCATTAATTCATATTTATACAAAAATAAAGTACCCATTGGACATACTCTTACTTGAGCAAACGTATACAAGGGAAAAAAAATAAAGACTAACCACGGCGTCCTCGGGCTCACAAGCGGGCGGCGGAGGATCGTACCTTCCCATACGAAAATGCTCAATCCCAGTCCAAGCGATCATCACGCCTTTACGTTATAATAACAAGGAAAAAAAACGTTATTACCAAAAAACTCGAATATTTATAAATGAATATCTTACCGTTGTCTGTACAGAGGCTGGGAGGAGGGCAAATTAGTCCTAAACCATTTCCTTCTGCTATTCGATTAAGCCTACACCTCACGTACTTATTCGACGCAACGCCGCCAGCTACGACCTATTCAAAGATTAATTGATAGTCGTCGGCGTTTAAGGAAAGATTATCGAAGTTTTATTACGTACCAAATGCTTTAGGGAAGGCTCTTCCTTTAGGGCCCACTCGATGGCTCGTTCGCATTTTTCTTCCAAGTGTAGTACGGCGACTCTCTGCATGGCGAGAAAATGGTATTTTTTTTCCTTTCGTATTTTTTTGGTAATGATCAACTAGTATCTATCTTCTTATGTTCTTTGTTTCCTTACTTGGAATGAAGCGGCGATGTCAGCACGGGCCTTTCTGTCTTCGATGGACGCCGAAGAAATGGGCACTTTAGCATCTCTGAAATATAGCCAAATTTTCTTCATGTTCTCATGTAAGAATTTGAGTTCCCTTCAAGCAATAAACTGCGATAAATAAAAGAAAAGCGGGGTGAAGAAATACATTCTTCGCGATTCGATGGCAAGCCTCACTTGAGTCTTGAGTCCAGCGTACGAGAAGTTGCAGTCTTTATGTTGTTTCATAGGGACCTGAAAAAAATAGTGAAAAAGATTAAATTTATGGATGCAAACACCAATAATTCATGCAAAAGAATGATTAGATTAAATATCTTGCAAGCCTTGAATTTGATGGCATTCTCATCGCCCTCCAAAGCAAGCTCCTCGACGGCAGGCCCACCGCTCTTTCTCATGTCAAGGCCAAGCCATTTCGCCGTTTTATCATACGCCTCGCCGATCGCATCATCTATCGTAGTCCCAAGTTGTACATAGTTTCCAAGATCACGTGCAAGAACGAGAAGATTGTGACCTCCTAAAAGTGTTACGAGGAATCTTTTATTCTAATGTTTCGCACATAATGTCCAAAAAAAAGAATTAGAAACCGTAAATATTTTCAACTGCATTGCTTGCTATACCTGAAATAAGAAGGGCCATGAAGGGAAACTGTAACTCTCTTTTCATTAACCTAAAGCGCGAAAAAAAAAGCAACATCCCATCAACTAACAAGAGCTCTTACTCCTTTCTTTTTCGAAAAATTGCGGGCAAGCGTTCTTTTCTTCTCTAAAGCCACGGTTGAATGAAGAGATTGATGCAGTGAATTGTCAGTAGTCATTACCTGGCTACCAAAGCATGGGCTTCCATGTGATGAACGCCAACTATGGGTAGAGTATATGCACCGGCGATTTTTCGAGCTTTTCGAATGCCAACTGAGTAAAGAAGGGATAAAAGAGCAGATGGGATACATTTTTTTCCCATCAGAAAATGCAAATCACAGCACATATTATT
This sequence comes from Craterostigma plantagineum, assembly GCA_027422505.1. Classification (NCBI taxonomy): domain Eukaryota; kingdom Viridiplantae; phylum Streptophyta; class Magnoliopsida; order Lamiales; family Linderniaceae; genus Craterostigma; species Craterostigma plantagineum. The sequence goes on along the minus strand of JAPQWV010001516.1, from coordinate 18,813 downwards.
CGATATCTATTGTCGAACTGTAGTATTTTGGCTTCTAATAATCATTGAAGATCAAACTAACTAGCACAAAGTGCATCTTTAGGACCTTCTGAAAAGGCCAATAAGAAGAGCACATGCGTAAAAACTAAAATTCTATAACACAAATCAAGAGTAAATAAGTGGCATATACTCAACACACACATAGATGAATATATATGTGTGTGTATTTACCTCGTAGACAGAGGCTCAAACCAGGGCCAATTGTAACAGCGACTGCCGAGAGATCTTCCTCAGTTAGCTTAGCTTTATCCAGAGTTCTTGAACTACCTATGGAGAAAAGGCCAAAAAACAGAGTTTTCAATACTTAATAAAACACAAAATACGCTAACAAATTAAGGATCAAGCCAAAAGCATTACACACCTGATCAATCACTAGCGAATGCGCTTCCTCTGCCATCTTGGGTGCAACTCCTCCATATTTAACAAGCAGATCTTCCTTGGCGCAGCCAAAGAAAATAAAAAAGTAGTAAGCCAATGAAATGATCAGTACAAATTTTGCTGTCAAACACACACAAACCAAGCGTATACACACCTGAGAAGACACAACTTGGCTGAGTATTTCACCGTCACTACGGACCTAAGCAAGAGATGAAACATTAGTAAGGAATTGCCCAAAACAAAGAGAACCCATTGAAACATATAAAAAAGAAGCGTTCCGAAAATACTTACAACTGCGGCGGCGGTGTCATCGCAGCTAGTTTCGATGCCCAGAATAACAAGGTCTTCCTCTCTATTTAATGCCTCCCTGGATTGGGCGGCTCTTGTGCAATAAAAAGTAGATAGAGGAGCTAAACGGCGATTAAACGAATCCATTATACTTGATTTTTGGTGGATTTTGAAGCGCTGGAAGATTCGTATGCTGCCAACTAGCGACGGCTTTTGCAGAAGAGCGAGGCGAGACAGTGTCGAAGATAGTAGTAAGGAAGCCATCTGAGCCGAGCCTCTGAGACGGAGAGGGATTGATTCGTATTGTCGGATGACTAAAAGGGTGAATTCTATAAAAAGAAAACGCTGTGGGTCGATTTGACATTCCTAAAACTATTGGGTCGGGCCCTTAAGACTTAAAATTTTATGACATGCGGATTTATGTTTGAGCATACATCAAATTGCCCGTGAATACTTATGTTGGAGCACGACATAAAATTGCACCTATTTTTTATGTCTCGAACCGTACTTTTGAAGGTCTGACTAAATTTAGTGTGAATCAAGTTTTGAAGACCGGACGGACCGTTCGGGTCCGACCGGGAACCGGTCACATTTCTAGTTTGGTTCCGGTCCAGTCTAGCTATTATTAAAAAAATAAAAAAGAAAAAGGGAAAGATAGTTAAAGAGCGAACTACTGAGTTTTTACCATAAGGAGGACGAGTCTGGTGGTTGGCAGGCTCAGTTTTGAGCCCAATGACTTGGTTCAAATCCTAACTGAGGCAATTTTATTAGATTTAATATTTTTATCAAATTAAAAGGAAAATAAAACCAATTTAATAACTCATTGTCTAATTCATTTTAGATCTCTATATTTTAAATTTATTCAATTTTGACCCACAGCAATTAATTTATTTTAACACCCCTTCTATAATTGATTTTTATCCCAATGTATATTCATAAAATATAATTTTTATACTTAGGGGCACCGGTTTTAGTCCGGTTTGGTTCCGGTTTACGCCGGTTAAACCACTAAATCTTAAACCACTAAAATTTCCGATCCGCTTTGAAAACCCGGTTTCAGAACCTTGGTGTGAATCGAATCCAAACCTCATTTTACAGTTAGACAAAAAAATCATCTTTCCGAGAAATTCATCATCTTCGGTCCACACTCCAACTAAATCCACGCAAATCAAATCCAACTTCATTTTTTTTTACTAAGACCATCTCCAACGAGAGAAACGCATTCTCAAACTCAAACGCATCCCAAACTCAAAATGCAGTAATTCTTCTCCAACCGATCAACTCATTCTCAAACTCAATAGACTATTTTGTAATATTCACATCCACACCAATTTTTATAAATTTCAATATTACCCACGTATCTTACGATTTTAGAAATTAGACTATATATATTATTTTAAATTTAATCACAAATAAATAATAAGGTTAATATATAAAAAAATATATTTATACATATAAAAAGCATCGATTAATGTTGATTAAAAACACGACAACTATAATATATTTATACATGTAAAACGCATCGAAAATGTTTATTAAAACACAACAACTACATGGTACGGGAAACAAACTAATTCGAGATGCATATAAAAATTATCTGTATAATTAAAAAGCTAGACAATTTTTCATTTTCTGTATTCCTCCACAAATGATCAATTAACATATAATTTGTGTTATTTAACTTAAGGCTTGTATTATAATAATATTAGTCCAATTTCTTCCGTCAGAAAATATAATAAAGAAAATATAGTAATATGTAGTCTAATTTAACATATTTTCTTGTTATTACATTACAGTATCATGCGAAAGCATTTATGATGACTTTTTTCTTTCCAACTTCCCATGTAATACAGTAACAATAAATTTTGTATAAAAGCAGTACTTTTTTTCCGAAAGTACTATGTAGTACGATAGTCATGTAGGTCACCTTTTCTGACAAAGACACATATAGAGAACAAAATTGGACTTCAATGCAAATAAAAAAGCTATATCGCATACTAACCGTCCAAGACGCAAACATGCGTCTGACCGAGGAGAGAGATGATAGCTGACGCATTTTGAGATCGATTTTAGTGTTCGGTGGAATAAATTTACCCCAAATTTTGCGTTTTGATGCTCGGTTGGAGATGCTCTAAGGGCAGGGTGTCAGCAGGGCTGAGATTTTCAGTTCTTCACGAGAAATCGTCCCGAGCAGAGTGGAGAATCCCCAGTTTGAGTTTCTATCCCCGTCGGGCGGAACAAGTCCCATACATTTCACTCGGTGGTTAAATACGATTACGAATAAATATAATAATCAACATGTATCTCAACCCTAATAATTTCTGTCCCCGTTCACAATAACACTTTCACTTAAGTAAAAGATACAATTTTTTTTTTATTTTTCTATTACACATTCTGCGTCGTGATTTTAGGACAGTTAGGCTTCTTGGGCATATCCCCACATCCGCCGATATCGGGCTTGCACACCCTCGTACAATGGCGCGAACAACAGCTGCTGCGAATGTATATATCGTCTATGTCCTCGCAGAAGCACATGTGGTTCGCAAAGCATAGCTGAAAGCATTCCTGCTCTTCGTCCTTCCTACCGACGAATTCATTCCCTTCGCCGTACGCATTACTATATGCACCCAATAGTAGCGAAAGCACCATCACTACTAACATGAATAATGGCCGGCGATCCATCTTTCGATTTGTATGTTTTATATTTTGTTATTGATGGGGTTATTATGTGTAGTGGTTTGGGGAAATTGGTGGTGGGGGTTTAAATTTATATGATTTTTCTAAAGTTATGAATCTGATGTGTATTTCTATGCGTGGTACGTAAGGTATTATATTTGTATATGTGGTGAGGATAATAAAGAATATCTCGTTGACATATTACGCTAAGGAGTGCCGTGGGAATTGACTCATTAATTGACTATTAAAGCACTTTAATTGAGAATATCGTGGATATTAATTATGATCAAGAAATAAGATAACCCTTATCCAATGGTATACTATAAGAAAGTCGGTCACTCAAAAAATAGGTATATATTGAGACGAATTATACTCTCTTGCATTAAAATTCAAGATGGGATAAATTGAGTTTCGGACTTAGTTCTATACTCCAAAGTTACAAAGATTTGGGTCGGCCCATGGGAATTGATGAAATACATAATATCATGAACTTGTAATTATTTTTAAAAAAAATCAGTAGTATAATAATTTATAAATTTCTGATCAAGACATTATTTTTCGGTTAAAATATAAAAGTTTTAAACTACACATTTGGAAAAAACTTTTGTAACTTTTTAACGTTCAAATACAGTGTGTTGTATGTACTTCATAACTTTTTTTTTCCAATAAAGTATCAAGTCTTTGCTTATTATATTCCCACCTCTATTAATTTTACAATAAAATTCCGACATTTATCTAATCTTATATATATATATATATATATATATGTTAAAATTCCGACATTTATCCACTTTCTATTTCAGCAAAAAAAATGATTATTTTAAAATATGAATTGATATTAATACATCACTTAGCATAATGATCACTAATCAACCCACACTATACTTGGCATAATTTTTGTTTTACAATATATATAATATATATATATATATATATATATATATTTGAGTCAATGGAATCATTGCCAAGTAACTTCCAAAGCACGAAACGATTTATGTAATGTTGGAATCAAGGTTTTAAAAACCGGACCGGACCGGCCGGAAACCGGCGAACCGGCCGGAAATCCGGTCAGATTCCATTCCGGTTTTTTTTTTTTAGGTCCCAAGGTATCACCACACTTTCCGGCTATGTGCTAACCGCCACACACTCCAGAGGTGGGACTAATCTCCGGGGTCAGATGGATACGTCCCAAATCCACCCAACGACGATAGCCATGGGCCTTTGGCCCATGGGGACTCAAACCGGAATGAGCCAACGAGGCTTGGGCCCTTGGCTCTAGTGGCCAAGCTGAGACACTCAAAGTTCATGTGACTAGGAGGTCAATGGTTCGAACCCTATCTCCCACATGACTTTGAGAACTTATTTACAAAAAAGTAGAAAAGCAAATTACAGTATAAGGAAAGTAAGTGAATAAAGTTGTATATCGTTCAATGTGGTCCAATGGTAAAGTCTTGGGCTTTTATAAGGGTTAATTACAGTTCAGGCCCTAGTAATATTTTAACTTTTGATTCAGGTCCCATTCTAATTTCATTTAGGATAAAGGACCAACTTTTCGAAAAACTAAGTTGCCAGGCATTAAAATGACGCAAAAAGACATGTTTAACCCTGACATATGCCAAAATTACGCTGTATACCTAAATAATCCGTTCTAGCCAATTATAACAGTTCGGCGCTGAAAAAGAACACTTTCTTTCACTTGGATAACAACAGTCTTGTATTGAGTACCATATGTCGTCTATTGAGTAACAAATGACGTCACAGAAGTAACACAACATTCTAAAATAATACCATTTCCTGCAACATCATTTGTTAATGTGTTACTGCAGGAATCGGTATTATTTTTGAATGATGTGGTACTTATGCGACTTCGTTTGTTACTAAATAGATGCCAGATGGTACTCAATACAAGACTGTTGTTATCCAAATGAGAGAAAGTGTTTTTTTCAGCGCAAAACTGTTATAATTGTTCTTGAACCCTCCACCCAACCATCCCCCCTGTTTTCCTAGACAAAAAATCATCATTATAGGGAGCAATGCTCGATCAGTGGGAAAAATAGGGTTCGATAGTCCGATGTAATAAATATGTCTGTTAATAACATTTTACTGTCGATAAGTAACGTCTTATGACGTTAAAATAACACTTTCGATTTTACGGTAACAAATCAATATAATTGTGTAATAGTTATAATTGTTCTTGAACCCTCCACCCGACCATCCCCCCTGTTTCCCTAGACAGAAAATTCATCATTATAGGGAGCAATGCTCCTATAATCGGTTACCAATTTTTAATCTCGAAACATGTAATAAGATCGAAACGCTAATGATTCGATCTTTTATAGGAGAACGCTAATGGTCGTCGCGTCGAGTTTAGGTTTACGGTTTAGAATTTATGGTGTAATACCACATGATGGAAAACAAAACAAGGTGTTAACAATCGACTGTGCTCGATCAGTGTGAAAAATGGGATTCGATAGTTCGATTTAATAAATATGTCTGTTAAATAACATTTTACTAACTATATAAGTAACGTCTTATGACGTTAAAGTAACACTTTCGGTTTTTACGGTAACAAATCAGTATAACTGTGTAACATTAAACTGACGTCAAATACCATTCAAAAATCACTTTTAAGGGTAATTTCGTCAAATCACAGTTTTGGGTCCTTTTCACTTAATTTTTCAAAAAAAGAGGTCCTTAAAACTAAAAAACTGTCTGACATGGCCTGATCCCTAATTTTAAAATTTTATGGGGCCTGACACAGAATTTCCCCTTTTATAATCCTCATATGTTTTTTTGTTTTAAATTAACTAATGAATCAGGTTTTTATTGTTACTTACTTTTGACTCCGAATTTTATAGTTTTAATTTCTGTGGCCCTTTGTATAATTTTCAACTACCAATATATTTAATTTTGACCTTCAATTTTATAAAATTATAATATAGAAACAATTTAAATAAACATCTCTATAATCTGTATTATTTGGTTGATGCAATCACAAAATATATTAAATATATTTATATATACCGGGTTTGACTCCGGTTTGATTCCGGTTTTATACCGGTTAAACCACTAAACCTTAAAACACTAAAATTTCCTGACCGGTTCGAAAATCCGATTTCATAGTCATGATTGGAATGTGGTGATGTGAATATTAAACTGTTTTGTTAGTCAATTTATACTAGTTGTTCTTATCCTGAAGTAGGTAAACAATAGAGTTCCATATTGACTTTGGTTGTAGAAATCTACATAACTCGTTATTATTGAGATGTTTGATATAAAATAATCAATTTTCGCTTTAACTGATTAGGATTAGGACAGTTAGGTTGCTTAAGTTGATTTGGGATATAACAATTATAAGTTCGACACTGCACAGTGCGAGATACATCCTACCGATAAGAAACAATAACGTGTGTAAAAAATGGCATCAATATATATTCAAAATCCAAATGGAAAAAAACATTATATTCACTATCCAAGAATATACATCTTATATATAGATCGAAAAATATTATGCTTGTGCCTACTTTTTATTTAAAAAATTATTCTTAATTGATTTACTATGTATGAATTGATTTAGTTGATAAATTTATCATAACTACCCTCTCATCCACACTATATATACAGCTTCGTCATTTTTGACAAATAGAGTTATTCATACATCAACTATATATAATTAACACCATTAATCGCACAAGAAAAAATTGGTTTGTGATATAGATTGGCTCTCACTTATTTTATCATTTGTATAAAGTGGAGGTGATTTGATGATTATGATTATATCTTGATCTAGCTGGAACTTCGATTAGTTACCGACTAATTCCAAAATAACTATCTTAATTCTCACATAATATGTATATCATATTAGCTAGTCGCTATCGTACCTTCTATTTATCTTTCAAACCATTAGGTAAAGCATTTATGACAACCCTTCTCAGTTCTCATGCGTAAAGAAATTAATCAAGCGGTTCCTGTATATTCCGAAAAAAAACTTTTGTGCAATTTTATGATAACAATAATCCCCTAATAATCCCCTACTTTTTGCCTCTCCGTCATCCATCCGGAAGACTTGCCTCTCCCGACCCTTGGGTCGGGAGCCTTTTCTCCCGTGTAGAGCCTCAGTCCGATGAATATAAAAACCCAGAAGTTGCAGGCCACGTGAATAGCTTAATAGTTTTTTCTGTTATAAGTTCTTTAGTTCTTGTTCGTAGATAATGTGTTTTTATTTTCTGTCGGTTTTTGTCCCTTGTTGACCTTTTTTCTCCCCTCGTGGGTGTGTTGTGCCCCCTTGTCGGGTTGCGCTATTGCTCGGTTGTGAGATTTTGTTCTCCCAGTTGGCGATGTACCAGTGAGACCATTTGGGCCACTCAGTCTTTGTTATTTAATGAAAGCTAGAAAAAAAATAATAATCCCCTAATAATAATATTAATAACAATAACTAAAAAAAGGCGGATACCATGCAAGACAAGACGTTCTACATTTGATCTCTTGTATGACGCCCTTCTTCAAATTCCGTCAATGGCATAACCATTAACTTGAAATTAATATAACAACTTTAAATTAATATAATCTAAGGAACATTTAATTTAATTCAATAGATAGTTATCTAGCCTTTTCGATCCAAAGACTTAATATGAGCAATATAAGCTTTTCATTTCATGACTGCTCCTAATTACTAACCGAGTATAAGCCAGCCAACTTAAACATATCATATAGTAACCAATTATATGACCACTCCAACGATCGATTCGTTGCTATGAAAAATAATAATAGTATATATAAAAATAATATTTATAAAATAAGATATATAAAAGTAATTTCAATTATATTCATATACAACTCATATTCAATTGAATGTGAAATGTACTCTTAAATTCTTTCTTCTGATTTATAATAAATACATTAGGCATCGTTTGACAATCTCGGCAATAGTTATCCTGCTATAATTCAACATTTTAAAAAATTAAAAAGTATTCGTCTGGAAATGATATCTTATATCTTAAACCCACCAATTAGTATCAATATAAGGCAGCTATAGCTCCTAGCTTAATGTGTAGTTGTGGAGCTTATTAAACCTTAATTGTCGCAGTACATTATTTTGTACCTAATGCATATATAGCCTTTCTGCCATATAAACAATGTTGGGAAAATAATAAAAAAAAAAAAAAACAAGATAATGCTTTTATTATAGAAATTATAAGTATTATATATTATCATTATCAATAATTAGGCTAACGAATCCCAGCTGCTTGTTTTTTATCTATGGACTTGGAGCACCTTAACTATGGAATTGTATAGTTTTCAATTGTTATCTGCCAATGAGAATTGAAGTCAAGACATATTAAAGCATGATTGGACTATCGCATGCACACGTTTCATCCCTTACATCAATCATGTTCTCACCATTCGCCTTCGAATGGTCAAACTCTTCCATTTTAAGAATAAATAAATAAACAGTTCGGATATGTTTTTATATGTCCATTTAAGAATAAATAAATCGTAAAAATGTGTTCGTCAATTAAATAACTTGAGCGATTATATCCCAAATAATTGCCTAACCCTTTCAAAGCTAAGGTCGAAAGACCGAGGACAGACAACTATAGCTTCTTTCAATTATTTAAACATGTAGCATTCCCTTGTACAATATGTGTTGTACGTTACTTGCTAATTCTAAAGTATAAACAACGTGAAATTTGGAATTACAAATTATTTATTCAATTCCGTAGTAACAGCCATAAAAGAATATACTAAAACCACCCAAAAACAACCTACCCACACACTTCATATAAACCATTTGCAACTCTACTCAAAATTTTCCTATATATAGGCATCAACTCAAACCAAGAATAACGCCAAACAAAAGCCTAAACAAAACACTCCCAAAAATTAAGGAAAAAAAATGAATCTAGCAATCCTATTAACAACCCTTATCCTCGTCACCATCTCTTCCCTCAACACTTGCCTTCTTGCCACGTCACCCAACTTCGAGGCACTATGCCAACGCACACCCTACCCAAAGACATGCGACTACCACATGTCCGAAAACCCTAACCCAAACACAAATAGAGCCGCCACCACCATGGACGACTTCCTAAACCTATGCAAGCTACGAACCCTAGCGAAGCTAACCCACGCCCTGAGCCGCATGAGCCCCCTCGGACGCACGCGCCGAACCCCAAGGAGTCGGCCGCGTGGGCCGACTGCATCGAGCTCTACGACCTAGCGGTCCACAAGATCAACCGCACGCTCGAGCCCGCATGCTCGGGCTCGGACGCAAAGACGTGGCTCAGCACTGCCCTGACCAGCCTCGAGACGTGCCTGGACGGCTTCGCCGACCTAAACATCGATAATAATGACAAAAATATCCTCGCATCAATGGCCGACGCCAATAACCTCACCGAGCTCGTGAGCAACGCACTGTACTTGAACCGTGGTGGCTCGCATGCCGGGCCCACAGGCGAGGTGGGCAGAGGGTTCCCGAGGTGGGTCCGACCAGGGACCCGCAGGCTCCTGCAGTCGGGTGGCGGAGGCCCGAGGCCCGATGCCATGGTGGCTCAGGACGGGTCGGGGAATTACAGGACCGTGGGTGCGGCTATCGCGGGGGCGGGAAAGGGGTCTCCGGGCGGGAGGTACGTGATTTACGTGAAGCAAGGGGTGTATAGGGAGAACGTTGTCATTGGGAAGGGTTTGAGAAATATTATGATTTATGGGGATGGTATTGGAAAGACCGTTATTACAGGGAGCAGGAGCGTCGGCGGCGGTTCGACCACGTTTAATTCTGCCACCTTTGGTAAGTAAGAATTTTGAGTACTTTTTTATGTCAGGGGAATGTCATTTTTTATCTCTAGTGTTTGGGTAGGAGCCTAGCCTAGTCTGCACAAAAGTCCAAACTAAACGTTAAATTAATTAATCAGTGCACTAAAAATGACATTTTGGAACAAGTGGGATCAAACGTAGTATTCTTCCATTTTTATGTACAATTACTTTATTGTTTTGTGTGTTTAGTTGAATTATTGGGTAAGAACTTGAAATTTAATGATGCTATTTGTAAAAGTTACCTAGGTAATGAAAGCAATTGTGCCCTACATATAGGGTAACTGGATAACACTATGGACTTGTTCAAATTAGTATTTCCCGATAATTACAGCGGTAGTTGGCGACGGATTCATCGCCCGGGGCATCACCTTCCGCAACACGGCGGGTCCCGGAAACCACCAGGCCGTGGCCCTACGGTCGGGGTCGGATCTATCCGTGTTCTACCAGTGCAGCTTCGAGGGATACCAGGACACACTCTACGTCTACTCCGACAGGCAGTTCTACAAAAATTGCGACGTCTACGGAACGGTTGACTTCATCTTCGGGAACGCCGCGGTCGTCCTCCAGGACTGCAACATCTACGCGCGGGACCCGCCCAACAGGATCAACACTATCACGGCCCAGGGTCGAACCGACCCGAACCAGAACACGGGCATATCGATCCACAACTGTCGGGTCGCCCCGGCCTCGGGCCTCGGGCCGACAGTCAGGACCTACCTAGGCCGACCTTGGAAGCAGTACTCGCGCACGGTGGTCGTGAGGACGTCCCTGGGCGGGCTTATCGACCCGGCGGGATGGCTGCCGTGGAGCGGGAATTTTGCCCTGAATACGCTGTACTACGGGGAGTATGGGAATACGGGTCCGGGTCGGGCACGAGTCGACGGGTCGGGTGGAAGGGTTACCACGTTATTAAAGAGCGCTTCCATGGCATCGCAGTTCACGCCGGGGAGCTTCATAGCTGCCAATTCTTGGCTGCCTGAGACTAATGTCCCGTACACTGCTGGCCTTTGATTGGTAGATTTAGTTCACTTGTTAGCTTAATAATGTTATTTGCATAATATATATATCGTTAAATTGCAGTGGACTTTGAATTGTACTAAAGTAGAGTTTGTTTGATTGCACACGAATTGGCATAAAGTTGTATACTCCGTCAAGATCGTCTGCATTATTGTAAAAAACTGAAAAAGAATCCATATAATGTTAAGATAACTCTAGATCGCATTGTCGAGTTTGATTAGTAATACAAACATACGATATGACCCCCGAAATCCTGTGAATGTTTCAAAATTCGGTCAAACATGATGGCACTGCATGCATTATAAATAACTACATCACGTATAGTTGTTATCTAGTGTGTAAACTATTATTGAAAGTGTTTATTAAATAGTGAATGATAGATAGGTCAGGAACCCATCCAACTTTGTTACAAAATTAAATATGAAGTTTTTTAAATACCCCAAGTACATACCACTGTTAACACTTCACTCTTGTATGTTTCTCGCTTCAATATAAATTATCTAACAAAATTATCGTTGTACAAGGTGCCGCAGATGAAAAATTAGGTCAAGGATGAGGGAGAATTACTAAACTCTTGATTAATTGGTTTGCCCACGTGGACATTTTAGCTTGCTTGATTACCAAGTTTCCTCCGTTTGTGGACATCAGAGATTTCATAATAAAATTACATTCTACAGTTTCTCTCCAATTCTATATTACGACACGATTCGATGAAGAGTTCTACTTGAAAGCTCTTGATTTAATCAATCGTTATATCAAAGGTTTCACGACATTCTCGTAACATATATATATATATATATATATATAGAGAGAGAGAGAGAGAGAGAGAGAGTTTGCTATGGTGCCCACCTACCGTGAGCAACCACCGTGGGCACCATAAGCAAATCTCTATATTTTTTGCATTTTTTCGATTCCCAGCAACGCCAACACCTCCGTAGACACTCTAATATCCATTGGTAACCTAAATCGCCATTTCTAACACGTTAATTTTAAGAAAATCATCACATGGATATGTCGCCCACATGTGAATAATAAGTAGATGATTTTCTTAAAAATTAACGTGTTAGAAATGACGATTTAGATTACCAATGGATATTAGAGTGTCTACGGAGGTGTTGGCGTTGCTGGAAATCGAAAAAAATGCAAAAAAATATAGAGATTTGCTTATGGTGCCCACGGTGGTTGCTCACGGTAGGTGGACACCATAACAAACCTATATATATATATATATATATATATATTATATATATTTGCTATGGGCACAACCACGGTGAGCAACCACCGTGAGCACCATAGCTGATTTCGCAATTATATTTCTTTTTCTTCCACTCCAGTACCGCCATCACCTCCATTGATCCTCTCAGCTCCCTTGGAACCTTCGTTGTCCCTCTTCCACGCACTGGTTTATCAGAAATTTATCATCTCCGCTATCTACTAGAAAATTGAATATATTATGAATTTTTATAAATCAGTGAATGAAAGATGTACAACAAAGGTTACGTGGGAGCTGAGAGGATCAATGGAGTTGATGGCGGTGCTAGAGTGGAAGAAAAAGAAATGTAATGGCGAAATCAGCTGTGGTGCTCACGATGGTTGCTCACCGTGGTTGTGCACCATAGCAAACCTCTATATATATATATATATATATATATATATATATATAAGACAACATTATAATAAAGGACGTGAAGTACTTTTTGAAACAGGTTACTTTACATACTGCCGGTTATCTATGCTTATGGATAGACCAAAAAGTTAACGCTGAATAAGTCCATACTGGTTTAATTAATGCTTTTATTTAATAGTTTGTGTAAATATGCATTGTACTGTTTACCTGTCATTGGTTGGAATCCTCAAAGCTGAAGGTAGAATAAGTCTTAACGTCTGTATGTGTGGCGGGCATTTAGAAATTTAATATTATGTATAATGCATATAAATAAAAATATTGTGTGTGTTTTTTTTATCAAAATATATGGATATCAGGGTTAATCCGTTGTTGACAAATTGTTTGGATGGAGGATAAGAGATCAAGTGTTCGTTTGCAAACTAATGGGAGAGTACCTAAATTGGTATGTTTAACATATGGATCAATAACCTCATCTCCAATTTCTTCCCAGATATTGTCGAAAATGAATTAAATTGGTCATTCGTGTCCGTCAATTTAGACAGAAAATGACATGCGTCAATCTTGCAAGTAATCGCGTGCTGAACAAATTTCAATCATGTGCTCACCCGTGTCGTTTTCCATCATTCTATTTCACTTTATTTTATGGTCATCTTAAATCGTTCTTGGCTTTTGATTTTTCCTCTTTTCTTTCTCTGTGTTAAGGTTCTGTGTTTTTATTTATACATGGTCATCTTCAATGGTTCTGCGTTGTTTTTGTTTATACATGGTCATCTTCAATGGTTCTGTGTTTTTTCCATTGGCATGACCCTCTCATACATGCAACATCACTGCCAAATTCCAACATATACTCCAGCTTTCGTGTATTGTCGTCTTCTTTCTAACATATCCCACCTTGTATTATACATATAAGCCTATATGTATGTACATATATATTATATGTATATGGAAGAGATCATGTCTTGGTTGAGACCGCGGGTTCTTTGTGTTAGCTAATAGGCCTTGCGAGTCTTCACAATTTGCTTGTCTTGGTTGTCGTTTCTTGGGTACAAACTGGGTTAGCTAATAGGCCTTGCTAGTCTTCACAACTTGCTCGTCTTGGCGTCAAAGCCCCTGATTGGAACGAAAGCAACTACCATCTCGATATATGCGATTCAACGGACGAGTTCTGGAAAAAGCACCTGAGAGGTGATGGCACCGGACTGTTTCAGATTGAGGAGATTATGCTATTTGCCATCAACGAGGGATCTAAGGTGTCCATCATCTGGAAAAAGATCTGCGTCGTCGATAAGCTTATACATTTTGACGAGGGGGTAAGTGGAAGTTAGCATATTAACGAATCCTGGATTTATGTCATGATATTGACTGTTATCACCAAGTTATCTTTTAGGATGCAAAGAACTCCTCTCGAATATTGAGGTCTCGATATGTTTGTTTACCTTTTTAATTTTCATCACATTGTTTTGGTTTGTGTGGGTTTTTGTTGCAATGGCAACTTGTCTGTGTATGTAATGCTATTTTAATTCCAAGAGTTTATAATGAATGTTTTGTTTTCTCGAACATTATCTTTATAAACTTGAATTGTTTTCTCCTTTCGAAACAATCGGTCGCTACGAATATGGTCACTGGTTTGGAGGTGCTGGATAGCTATTATCTTCCAGACAAGATATCAGGACTCAACGCAGGCGTGCTTATTCGTTACGACTACCGCTTGCCGGAGATGAATGATGTGAGTGTTGGCGTCAAAGTCCCCAATTGGAACGAAAGCAACTACCATCTCGATATTTGTGATGTAATGAACGAGTTCTGGAAAAAGCCGAGAGGTGATGACACCAGAATGTTTCAGATTGAGGAGATTATAGCGTTGCCATCAACGATGGATCTAAGGTGACCAGCATCTGGAAAAAGATCTGCGACGTCGATAAGCTTATGCATTTTGACAAAAGGGGTAAGTGGAAGTGAGCTTATTACAAATCATGGATTTTATGTAATAATATTAGCTGTTATCACCAAGTTATCCTTTTAGGATGCATAGAACTCCTCTCGAATGTTGAGGTCTCGATATGTTTGTTTACATTTTTACTTTTAGCAGATTGTCTTCTTATTAGAGTAAGGGGTTGTGTGGTTTTTGTTGCAATAACAGCGTTGTGTAATGTTATTTTGATTCCACTATTTTATAATGAATGTTTTGTTTGCTCCAACAGTGTCTTTTTAAACGTGAATTGTTTCTCTCCTTTCTAAACGATCGGTCGCTGCGAATATGGTCATCGATTTGGAGGTGCTGGGTAGCTATATCTCCCAGACAAGATACCAGGACTCACGGCTTATTTGTTACGACTACCGCTTGCCTGGAGATGAATGCTGCGAGTGTTTCACGTTAAAGTCCCCGGTTGGAAGGAAAGCCACTACCATCTCGATATCTTCGATGCAATGGACGGGTGGGAAAAAACACTCGAGAGGTGATGGCACCAGACCGTTTCGGATTGAGGAGATATATTGTTTTCCATCAACGAGGGAATTAAGGTGACCCGCATCTGGAAAAAGATCTACGATATCGATAAGCTTATACATTTTGATGATGGGTTAAATGGAGCTTATTAACAAATCCTACATTTTATGTAGTGATATTAACTGTTATCACCAAGTTATCTTTTTAGGATGTAAAGAACTCCTCTCAAATGTTGAGGTCCTTATAATTTTGTTTACCTTTTTAATTTTCAGCACATTGTCTTCTTATTAGATTAAGGGTTTGAGTGGGTTTTTGTTGCAATACAACTTGTCCATGTATGTAATGCTATTTTGATTCCAATAATTTATAATGAATGTCTTGTTTCCTCCAACAGTGTCTTTTTAAATGTGAATTGTTTTTCTCGACCTTTCAAAACAATCGGTCGATGCGAATATGGTAACTGATTTGAAGGTGTTGGATAGCTCCAGATAAGATAGCAGGACTCAATGCAGGCAGCTTATTCGTTATGACTACCGCTTGCCTGGGTATGAATGCTGTGAGTGTTGGCGTCAGAGTCCCCGTTTGGAACGAAAGGCAACTACCATCTCAATATCTGCGATGCAATGGAAGAATTCTGGAAAAAGCACTAGAGAGGTTATGGCACCGGACTGTTTCAGATTGATGAGATTATGGTGTTTGTCATCAACGATGGATCTAAGGTGACCAGCATCCGGACAAAGATCTGCGACGTTGATAAGCTTAACATTTTGACGAAGGGATAAGTGGAATAGGAAATCCTGGATTTATGTAATGATATTAGTTTTATTATCAAGTTGATCTTCTATCTCTTATCGTTTCCCCGTATCCATTTCTCTTTCACTTCTTTATGTTCATCTTAATGGCTTTTGATTTGTTTTTTCACTTTTCTTTCTCTGTGTTAAGGTTGTGGTTGTTTTGTTTAGACATGGTCACCTCTACTGGTTCTGTGTGCTTTTCTTTAGACATGGTCATCTTTGTGTAGCTAATAGGCTGGCTCTCCAAGGGTTACGTGTGTTTTTCTTTATCCACTGTTGTCTTGGTTGAGACTGCTGGTTCTATTTGTGGTTAGCTACACGCGAACTGTTTTCTCCAACGGTATCTTTAAGCGAACTGTTTCTCTCCTCTCAAAACAATCGGTCGCTGCGAATATGGTCACCGATTTGGAGGTGCTGGATAGCTATATCTCCCAGACACGATATCAGCACTACGGAGACGTGCTTATTCATTACGACTACCGCTTGCCTGGAGATGATGCTGCGAGTGTTGGACGTCAAAGTCCCCCGTTGGAAGAAGAGCCGCTACCATCTCGATATCTGCGATGCAATGGACGAGTTCTATAAAGCAGCACCCGGGAGGTGATGGGCGCTGACACGTTTGAGATTGAGGTGATGATGGTGTTTGCCATGAACGAAGGATTCAAGCTTACCAGCATTTGGAAAAAGATCCGCGCCGTCGATAGGCTTATACATTTCGCGAAGGGGGGTAAGCGGAAGTGAGCTTATTAACGAATACCCTACCTAGCTTAATAATCAATTATTTTGTTGTGTTACGGGCGATAAGATGCAAAATTCACGGATACACCGAGATACGCGAAGACGAGGTTCGACAACGTGCGGGAAAGTATCCGATCATCGCAGGAGTTTGGCCCCACTATTCCTTGCAAACTTGTAGTACTGAGGTATGTTTACTTTGAATACATTCCACATCATCTTCTCTCTACTTTATTAATCGACTCGACAGAACGGATAAAAGAACTACACACCCGTCTTCAATGGTTATGATTATACTGTAATCAATAGGTTGTTGCTTATGGAGGGCCTACTGATGCTGAAAAATGTCTGAAGAATGCTAATCACTACGTTCAACTGCATGCTATTTTGGTGATTGGAATGTCAAAATTGAGCACCAACCGTTTCTTATAGTACAAAATAGTTGGGGGAAAAAGAAGACTCACATCGGGATTATGCTAATTCCGTTCGGTTGCGTCGACATCTTCGCACATTTCTTCTCGGTGAATATAAATCTCGACCAATATCCATACACGGCAGAGGTATGCAAAATATTTTTTTCTTCCTATACTTGCTTGAAACTTCATATATTTGGTTATCATTTGAAGTTGTTATATGTTTATATGCAGAATGGAAAACCTCGATTTATGGCGGCGAAGGGTGATCGAAAGCGTAGGAGGAATATGGACGTGGGTGTCAGTGCTTCGTTTTGAAAATAAATTTTCGGCTGCTTATTTTGAACTTCCAATGTAGTTATACAGGTTATCGAAAACAAAAGAGGAGCTAGCCTTCTGTAAGTCCAACGAAGAACTGTGTTATCACCTTTTTTTTCTTTCTACAGGTTATCAGACACAAAAGATGAGCTAGCCTTCTGTAAGTCCAACGAAGAAGAACTGCGTTATCCCTTTTTCCTTTTATACACGTTATCGGAACACAAAGGAGGAGCTAGCCTTCTGTAAGTCCAACGAAGAACTGTGTTATAACCTTTTTTTTCTTTCTACAGGTTATATGGAACACAAAAAGAGGAGCTAGCCTTCTGTAAGTCCAACGAAGAACTGTGTTATCCATTTTTTTTTCTTTATACAGGTTATTGGAACACAAAAGAGGAGCTAGCCTTCTGTAAGTCCAACGAAAAGAACTGTGTTATCACCTTTTTTCCTTCTTTTCTACAAGTTATCGGAACACAAAAGAGGAGCTAGCCTTCGTAAGTCCAACGAAGAACTGTGTTATCCCCTTTTTTTTCTTTATACAGGTTATAGGAACACTAAAGAGGAGCTAGGTTATCGGAACACTAAAGAGGAGCTAGCCTTCGTAAGTCCAACGAAGAACGTGTTATCACCTTTTTTTCTTTCTACAGGTTATCGGAACACAAAAGAGGAGCTAGCTTCTGTAAGTCCAACGAAGAACTGTGTTTATCCCCTTTTTGCTCGAAGAACACTCAAGGAAGTATAATCATGATACGCCAAGCTTTATATACGATGGCTGATAACATGTGAACTTTATATCTCCTTATCGTTTTCCCCGTATCCATTTCTCTTTCACTTCTTTTATGTTCATCTTATGGCTTTTGATTTTTTTTTCTCTTTTCTTTCTGGTGTTAAGGTTGTGGTTGTTTTTTTATACATGGTCACCTATACTGGTTCTGTGTGCTTTTCTTTATACATGGTCATCTTGTGTTAGTAATAGGTGGTTCCCGAGGGTTACGTTGTGTTTTCTTTATCCATGTTGTCTTGGTTTGAGACTGCTGGCTATTTGTGTTAGCTAATAGGCCTTTACACGCGAACTGTTTTCTCCAACAGTGTCTTCAATCTCTCCTTCAAAAACAATCGGTCGCTGCAAATATGGTCACCGATTTGGAGGTGCTGGATAGCTATATCTCCCAGAAACGATATCAGCACTCAACGGAGATATGCTTATTCATTACGACTACCGCTTGCCTGGAGATGATGCTGGGAGTGTTGGACGTCAAAGTCCCCGGTTTG